>JAPQVW010000285.1:0-33446 GCA_028535905.1 Quercus berberidifolia
ATGACCACATGACTTTTAAATGACTTTCGAGGTAATGGTACTTACATCTCCAATAAAAGTAATTTGCCGACTATCCTGCGTAAATCTTCCATCGATCGCTATGTTCTTGAAATGGCTGCTGTTGATCAGCACTTTCAAATGATGCGACGCCATATTGCTTTTGGATAAATCTTGGTAGTTCGCGTCTATGTTGAAATCTGTGCCGGTGAACCAGACGCCTGCTGCGTTTACCTGAAAATAACATCAATAGTTTACAAAGGAAGAATGAGGCAAGCCAATGCAAGTTTTTATTAGTGGAAAAATATAATTGGTTTGTCTCAAAGTTCGGACTGGTTTAACTTGACTTGAATGTGTTAAGGGTGAAAGTGAGATTCTTGCCCAGACAGATATAACAAGATGCGTTTCGATTAGGTTAGAAAAATAAAATTGTTTTTATCTGTGATTTTTGCTCGTGTATGGGTAAATTTAGGTAGTTTGGGTTCGTTTGTATTATTTTCAGCTCTTCTAATTTGCCTACCAAGACTAACTAAGTAAATAATAAATAATGCTGGACAATTCACACAGCATTATCTAGCCCCGAGCTAATCAAAGCTTGTGTTGGGTACTAGATAACTGATATACTTAATACAATGCATTACATAGATATATATATTTATTAATATATGAAATACCCAGAACACCCGGATCAAACATCTGCATATCATACAAAGATTTGCCCTAAGGCGGAAATCGAACCCACAGCCTCCTGCGCCACAGAGGTCGTGTAAACTAGACTAAAAAGTTGAAAGCCGCAGTTTAAACAGCGAATGAAGGCCGATGCGGTGTAAAATTAGTCACAAAAGTTCTGTTTTCTTTTATATATATTTGAACGTTGCTTCGGCTAACTTCACACCGCTTTGCAGTATACTCCGTATTTACTATGGTCTAATCTAGAAAGAACGTAACGAATACATCCGACAGAGAACCAAAGTTATCGACATAGCTCAAAGAATTAGCAAGCTAAAGTGGCAGTGGGCCGGCCATATCTCGCGAAGAACCGATAACCGCTGGGATAAACGTGTACTTGAGTGGAGACCGCGACTCGGCAAGCGTAGTGTAGGACGCCTCCGGCGAGGTGGGATGACGATCTGCGAAAGACTGCAGGCAGATGCTGGATGCGGCAAGCTGATGCTGAGACAAGGCGCTATGGGGCTCATTAGGGGTTGCCTATGTCCAGCAGTGGACTGATATAGGTTGATGATGATGAATCTAGAAAGATCTATGAAGTTATACTCACTTGGAAATCATTGGTTTGTTTCTCATGCACCTTAAGGCGGACAGTACAGGGATGTAGCGTAGGTAGTGTCATGTTAAGGTCAGCGTCTAAATAAAGTTGAGTGCCTGGCGGGTAGAATAAGTAGCCGGATAACAGGATCTCACGGGATTTCGGGTTGAAGTTTAGCAGTGCAAGTGCAGTGTATTTTGGTCCGATCTGAAAGAAAATGGAATGATAAGAAAAAAAATCTTATTTTGTAAATAAGGCTTAGGTACTTCTTATTGCGACGCACGCTACTGCGTCCAGCCAAGTTCAGAAAGAAACGGGCGACGCAATAGCAGTGATTATCTTTACACGAACCATTGGACCCGCTTTTGGTCCCCTCTGTATCTCAGACATTAATAATTCTACAGACCTGCAATTTTGCAGGTCTGGTGAAATCTATGATATATATGGCCGTGGCCTCGGGTTTACCTCTATGGGAAGCCTCGGCTTGAAACACAAAACATTGTACATACCCCTTCAAACTGAAACCTCATATCGATCAGCCTCGGCCGCTTGACCGTCAGTCGCGTGTCAAGCTTCAAGCCGTTCAGCTTGTCAAACCGGATGAAGGCGAATGTGAACGAAGGGTCCTGCTTCGTTAGTTTGGAGTTGCTGACGTTCATGCTTATGTCGACGTGGCTTTGGGTTTTCTGTAATGATAAAATATGATGATGAAATTTTTTCAACAAGGCCTTGAATAAAAGTATATGGACGGTTTATTATAAGTAATTTAACTGACTGATAATTAGTTTTGCGTACTTTGTATTCCATTTGCTCTAAACTCATGCTAAAACAAACTTTGATTCAATTGTTCTTGTGGAGTTTAACGACATATCAGAGATTGATTATGATTATCTACTAATATCAACTTACCGTCGTTTTACTCCAAAAGGACAACTGAATCGAAGGTTCGTGGAAAATGGATTACAAAATAGCACAAAACTTCTTATCTGCTTGCCATATAACAGAACGCAGAGAATATTAAAACATTAATATTTTTTCTTTTTTATTTTCATTTCACTCACATAACGTACCGCCTTTACTTCGCATCTTCTGCATCAATTTTACTCCAATTTCACCACACATTGAAACAATACTTACAATATTCTTGACAATAGCGTAGAAATCGTAAACAGGGTAGGCAGTGAACTTCATTTCCAAATCGCCATACATATCTCGCCTGTAGCCAGAAGCTTTCTCGCTGTACGATCCTGTAATCATAATAATGTTATATTATTTATTGAATCTACGGAATCTAATAAAATATGAGGTTTTTGTTATTATAGTGCGTAAGCCCACGTTTTTATTACGCGTGCGTTTTTATTTAATTTCTTAAGATAAATCTGTATACATAAAATAGAAAAGACTAACTGACATATCAAGAAATCTCTAAAACTTCAAGAGCTAAGAGCCTAAAATTTTGCACAAAGGTTCTTTTTAAAACGTTGGCAACCACTACGAACCGATTTTTAGAAGTAAGTGTCCATTCAGCCTCATTCAGCTTCTGCTAATATTCTTTCGCAGATCGTCATCCCAGTGGGCCACAGGGCGTCCAACACGCATTATATCCATCTGGTTTAGTACTGGAATCTACTCTCGAACACATCATCACCGCATCCTTAAGCCCCTTCTCCCATTATGAAACACGTACGATGCTAAAGTCTCATGCTAGTAGTCGCATACATACTTGTTGGCAACACGACGTTCATACATTACGCTACTAAAAAATTACAAATCGCATCATTTGTTTTGTGCTTTTTTTATGAACGGACGTTATATGATGTCCGTTCATAAAAAAATAATAATGATTTATTTTCTACGAGGCAAAATAGCATTAAAACCCAGGTAAATACGTCTTTCTTTGTTCATTAATCTATTGTAACTGGTATATCCTGCTAAACTTACTTTATTCTGTATGTTGAGCTTGGTTTGATTGTCTTTAATGAACTATCATCTATTAACTAATGTCATATACACTCGTTCTCTATTATTGTTTTGTTTCAACTGTCAGTTTGTTGGTATAAATTAAATTATTGTACTTAGATTGTTTAGTTTTAAGGACACATATGTGCATATTATTTACCCATCAGCGGAAACTGTTTAGCTTAAGTTACCCATAAATTCAAGTCATTATTCTTACTAAAGCTGTTTGTTTTCCAAATAAATAAAATTAAAATAAAATAAAAATATCGCTTCCAGTGACGAAGAAGCGCTTGCAGTTGGCGACGCGCAAGCGACCAGCACGGCGGGTCGCGCGCGACTAGTCCTGGACGCGTACGATACCCGTGGCGAGTGCGAGTTCGATACAAAATGTTTGTGCGCGGCGCGGCGAAGTTAGTCTCAGAGTTTCGCAAGATTCACTCACTGCCATAGGCCTGCAATATTTTTTCCAATCTCTGGTGTTCTGCTTCTGGTTTTGCCCAGCGACTTTTGTAATGTCTCTAACACCATACCACCATATCTTTTGTACCTACCTCCTCCCTGTTGTATCTCTATTTTTGTACCTATTTACTGTAAAGTGTAGTTTAATTTGAAACTTGAGGCAGAGAATATATAATAATACTAACGTATAGAATGGACACTCTTCTCCCCCCACCTGACAGAGCTTCCTTACCCCACCGACACCTAGCGTGATTTAATCGTGTTCCGAACGCAAAGGACGCACGGCGCCCTGATGTCAAGGGTACCTAATGATTTTGACAGACGACACCAATGATTTTTGATATCTTGTTTGTTTGAGCATGGACATACGTCTCGTTTTGCGGTTTCGTATTACCTTTAGTGAGTGGAAAATAAAAATAAGATGTGTAAATGTCATATTGTCTTTGAGTTATTTCGCAACGGTCTCACTCGCACAATGCATTCATGAAGTGACCCTAGACGTCACACAAACAGTTGCACGTGAAGTGCAACATATTGAGAAATGGTCGAGTGTCCGGGTGGTATTGGCCTCCATTATTTTTTGCCAACCTGTGTCCTCTATCCGGTATTTTCTGCTTCTAGGTAAACCTAGCGACTTTTGTAATGTCTCTAATATCAGTGGCGGCATAGAATGGGTTGGTACCCGGGGCGATCAAGCACTCCCTCCCCCCGCTGTCTGAAAATTTGGACTTTGCGGTGGTGGATAAAAAGAGAGTGGAGTGAGCCGCAGCCTTTTATTGTAATAAAAGTTACCAATTTACAAGGTTAGGATGACAACAAACCACACTTCATACAGTGTACGGCGAGTGAAGCGAGATGCGAAATTTTTTATGACTAGGCTGCGTGTGTGAGTTGTCGTTGATCTTGGCACCCTAAGAGGCGCCAAGATCACGCCGCTCGTGTCTAACATCATAAACTATATTTTTTGTAAAACACAAGCTCTGCTTATCTTGGGGCTAGATGATGCTGTGTGGATTGTCCGGCATTATTTATTTATTTATACCTCACTGCTTCTATCTCTATTTTTGGACCTACTAACGGTAATCTATCGCCTCAGATTTGAAAACTGATTTTCTTTGTCTTCCAAACTTACCTTCACATTGAATAGTCTGCTTAGCACTCTTAAAGAAGCGATAATCCAACTGAAGTTTAACCGCGTGCGTCGGTCCGTTTAGTGTGTAGAAACCATTAAGACTGCTAGCCAGCTGCTTAGTTTGAAACTCGGCTTTTATGTCGCATTGTGTAACCCCGCCTTTAGATTTCATTTTTATTACACCTGTCAACAAATAATATAAATTAAAACATAGAAGAACATTTGGGATGCTAAGAGAGAGAAGCTTTTATACCATGAATGGGACACCAGTGAAGGCTCTTAACAAATTGCCACTTTGCATAAGATTGACAGAAAATGATAATTTTTATTTAAATAAAGTTAAGACTCTTCTACTACATAAAACAATGTATAATGTAAGTGAATTTTTAATTTTTTTTTGTTTGTTAAAACAAATGGTTATAGCCATTTCAATGAATGAAAAATGAAAAAACTCTTTCTGACATGACCGTGCCCGCGGCTTGTCTTGTAATTCTTAATGTTTCAACATAGGTAGTAGGGGAGAAGGAGGCAGCTTTGAACAGGGGCACCTTGGAACAAATGACTTTACGAGGTCAGTTTAAGGGCAAATTGTATGAAAAATATTTTAGATTTTACAGTCACTAATGTAAAATTGTTCAAAGGTGCCTCCTTCTCCTCTTCTTATTGTTACTATAACTAAATTGTATTTATTTCTGTGATTATTTCTTGTCAGATAGTTTGTAATAATGTTTCCTTTTTAATAAAGAAAATACAATACAATTAAAAATCGGTTGAATCTACACGGGACAGAGTAAAATGACAAATTCTTTATCTGAGACAAGAAATAATGATGATTTATAAATATTGGCAAGCCAGACCGGGAACAAATATCTGCGGATCATACAAACATTTGTGGCCGCGGCGGAGACATGGGATTAAGGAAATTTTTGTATACTCTAACGGATGCTGTTTCGCATACCTTTTTGAGATCCAAAACATTTATTTATTGTATTTTATTTATTTATTTATCAAAAACTTAATCTAATATTATACTAAGACACTAAAAAACTAAGTAGGTTTGTGTAAGTGTCCGCGGTCACAGCGCGGTGCCGTACATTTGGCATGAATAAAATAACTAAACAAGTATACCTTACTAAATTATAACTAGCATACTTACATAATATAATTCATTAACCAATTATTATTGTGATCCGTTTACAGATAGTATAGCGGGTCACAACTACTCATGTTGTCATAATGGTTTTCTAAACTACCCGCAAATATTTTGCTACACATAATTTATGGTGTGCGATATTATATATATGTATATATATAGACCAATCTTTGGAGAAAGTATGCTGGCAAGTTTTACATCATCGAGATGATGTAAAACTATCTCATATTTCCAGCAGAATTGAACATATGGTTCTGGAGCGGTATTTTTAACCGACATCAAAAAGGAGGTTCTCAATTCGGCTGTATTGTGTTTATATAGGTATGTTTTTATGATTAATGTTAATTCATATCTCCGCCAATAGTTATCAGATTTTGTTGATTCTTTGACTAATATATGGAGAATGATTCCGGGTGGTCCCATTAAAATTGTATTCCCAAGGCATTAGTATATATCCCGGAAAAATTAAAAAAAAAAAACATCTTAATACTGTAGAGGAATCACGACTAGCTACAACAATTTTGGTGATATCTTCACCAATTGTTAATAGATTTTGATGATTCTTTCATTGTTGTATAAAGGTTGATTGACGTCGTTGAAGTCGGTTTTTAGTTTCTTAAAACAATTATTCTTAGAATGCTATCAGATATAATGTACATACCAGTAAGTTCAGCAACTCTTTCTTCATCAACCAACCAGTAAGCGTGCGGTATCCATACGAAACCGTGCTTTATGTCATGCCTTTGTAGAGACATTACCTAAAACAAAAGAATAGCTTCCTTAAGTTTACGGAAATAACTTTTCAACTTAGCGCAGATTAAAATAAATGTGAGAACGGCAACGCAAATTATACATGTGCAAACACGATGGCTCTTTAACTAAATATTAAAAAAAGAGACTAGCCAATAAGAGGAAGGTGATAAATATTTTTTAACTCACGCGATCAGAACACATTATTATAAGTTTAACGGATATTTTTGACAGGTTTTCATGTTATGACAAACGCGATAAATATCCGATAAATACTTATAATAATAAGAGAAAGGTGTCTCACATGGTTCCTATATTTCCACTTGGACCCCAACACTAACTGTAATATTACCTATACGAATTGGCAGGGTTCGAAATTATTAAGATAATTACCCATCTTGATAATTATCGGATAATTATCAAGATAATTATCCTTTCGAACCCTGCTTATTGAACCATATTGCTTGGATCTTTTCTTTATTATGTTTGGTACCTTTGCAATGATATTTCATAAGTCTGAAATATTCTTTCATCGATCCATGTCCATCATCGAAGTTTAAAGCAAGTTTAAATATTTTAAATACTATGTAATTGTATTTATTTATTCCATCGTAGGTACACATGCTACACTTGATGTCATTTATTCTAAATTATGGTTACACATGATAGTTACACATAATGAAAAATGAAGCACCATAAGGGTGCTTCATTTTTCATTGTACAAAGAAAAACAGACAGACAGTAACTCTTCTCATACACAAAATAAATTTAACATTAGTTAAAACAACTTGTCAAAATAAATAAAAAGCAAAAGAAAATAGTCATTACCGTATCAAACTGCTTCCGGCCGTCCACCTCCAAACTAGCCTCTAGCGACTTGTCATAAGGTTGGTTATTGTACATCGCTTTAGCCTTGATGGTGCTCTTCGCTGATTGAAGCGTCAATGCTGCCGTGCTAGACGTGTTTGATATGCTTAGGTATCCGTTGATCATACGTTTTTCCTGAAAACAATATACAATTTAATAATTGTTCGTGGTCCGACTATAGTAGGTTCTTATGCTATGTGACGTATAAGGAAGAAAATATTTAGTAACAATTCCGCGCAAAACCTTCTCTGATAAGATTTAACAAAATGTAGTCCGTGTGCACCGCCCGCCCACAAATTGACCACTTATTTGTAGAAGAAAAAACCACACAACTATGAAAAAATTAAATCGTAGTAGTTTAGTCTCTCCACGAGACATTATCAGGACACCACAATACTCGACCCTAACACTAAAAGCGCCCAGCAACAGCGACGGAGTCCCGCCAGCGATGTTGCCTCTCCGAGCTCCTCGTGCAAAGTCAGTCTGTGTATGTGACGTGTAATGACACTGATAGTTCGGTTCTTGTGCGCTTGGTACTGGAATGTAAGTCTGCGCTGATGTATCTGCCTTTTGCAAAGAGGGTGTAGATTTTACAGGACCATTATAAGTTATTGCTAGACAAACAAATACTCACTTTACTGTCAGGCGTGTCAAACGAGAGGTCAATGACACTGGTAGTTCGGTTCTTGTGCGCTTGGTACTGGAATGTGTAAGTCCACTCAGATATATCCGCCTTTTGCAAAGAGGTAGTAGATTTTGCAGGACCATTATAAGTTATTGCTAGACAAACAGATACTCACTTTACTGTCAGGCGTGTCAAACGAGAGGTCAATGACACTGGTAGTTCGGTTCTTGTGCGCTTGGTACTGGAATGTGTAAGTCCACTCAGATATATCCGCCTTTTGCAAAGAGGTAGTAGATTTTGCAGGACCATTATAAGTTATTGCTAGACAAACAGATACTCACTTTACTGTCAGGTGTGTCAAACGAGAGGTCAATGACACTGGTAGTTCGGTTCTTGTGCGCTTGGTACTGGAATGTGTAAGTACGTGCTGAGGTGTCTGCCTTTTCTAAAGATAGGATGTACTTTGCAGGTCCAGACATTAGGAAGTAGGGGGCGTTATGGAGATTTGTCATGTTGGGGAACTGAAAAAAAAAGGTCAGATAGGAAAGGCACATCATTGTGTGAATTTAAATTTTTTGAGCTATTTTGATGTTTTTACTCGAAAGAAATAAAACTATTAACTTTTAAAGTAGCCGACTGTAGCCGAATATACCCGATTCAGCGTAACCGACCCTGTCGTGACGGTCCAATGTTTTACCAAATAGTGCGATAAAGATGGTTCTACTTGAAAAAGCCTCCTTTTCCTTTCTTCTTACCTGATAAGCAGCGCAGACTTTAATGCCAATAGCATTGTCGAAGGTAGACCAACTGCATGTGCTTTGCTCTATTCTGTTCTGGTTCAATCCTTGCTGTTGGTGCTCTGTTTCTCCGTGGAGAATTATTAGTTCTGATCTGAAAAATATTAACTATAATTGTGAGTAACGCGTGACCTCCGAGGGCTGGTATCTGGCGCAGCACGTCAGCATTGCCGCACAGTGGGTCAATGCAGCCAGCGTTTTATGGGGACGCTTTCGATTTGTATTGATTTCGATCAATGAAGCTACTTCCAGAGACCGCAAAAGTACAGATTTTTGAAAGTGTTTGGGGCCTTTGCCCAGCAGAGGGACAAAATAGGCTAATAAAAAAGAAAGCTACTTCCAGATTGTTGTGATTGTGTGCAAATAGCTCAACACAAAGTCCTTTACGAAGAATTTGCACTACTGCTTTGCTATGCTATTAATGCTATTTATCATCGTCATGAACTTATGCTAATCCACTACGGAACGGCAGCCTTCCGACACGCGCGCCATAGAGCCGTATCCAGCATCTGACAGCATTCTTTCTATTATTATTAAGTATTTTTGTATTTCACAAGCGATGTTTAATTTGGGGCTAGATAATGCTATGTGAATTGTCTGGCATTAATTATTTTTAATATGATTATAACTAGAACAAAACTTACTTAGCAGCAAAGATTTCCTGCTTATCATCAGGCAGCTCTAAATCCAGTTTAACGAACCCAGCGCCTTTAACCGACAGTTTAGCTCCGACGCCCGTCGCGGTGTAGAGACGCCAGTTTATACGGATTCCGGAGGAGCTTAGACCATCGGCCACGACGCTCATAGTCGCTGCTATGTTTACTGCGACGCTGAAATGGGATTGAACTTTATTTCGAGTGAAATAAGGTGAGAAATGTATATTAAAAATGCTGACAATGAAAATTAATTTGGGCGTTAGCAACAGTACTGTTATGCAAGACAATAACGGCCTTAGTGACGCAGTAAGCGAAAGTCTGCCTTCACGCACTCAAATTTTTCGACAAATTTTCCCTAACTTATTTGTTGACAGCTCCTCACAACTTGGTGTTAAAGTAACTCGTTCTTATAAGGTTTATATTAATTCATAACCCCGTTCATTACTGTTACTCTAAATAAATTATGTTAAGAGCTGACTCTAAATAAATTATGTTGACCGAGGTTTTCCCTGAAACTCCAAGTTCCCAGAAGCCTTGAACTCTCTGTTCCCAGAAGTCGGTAACCGTTCGCGACATCTTAGTGTTAACACATATCCCTAAGGCTTAATACCAATTTCTAAACCAGATCATTGTAATAGTTACTCTTTATAATTACTTTAAGAGCTGTTTTACCTCGGCCGGAGTTTTCCCTGAAACTCCAAATTCCCTGATGCCCTGATCTTGTCGTTGACCGTTCCCGACATCTTGGTATTTACGTAACTCGTCCCCATAAGGTTCATATTCATAGGTAACCCACAACCAGTGGGTACTGAGAATGTTGTATCGAGGAATAGTGACGCTTTATTGTAGGATATTTCCTGAAAAAAAAACATAAAAGTAAAAAATAATGTTTTAAAGGACCAATTTCACAGGCTAGTGTGGAGTAACGAGTCAATACAAAATAATCATGAGTCAGAATCAAAAACGTTTATTTGTTAAGGCTTACAAAAAAAGCATACCTATAGACAATTCAAATTTTAAACTAAACACAAATAGATTCGGGATATTTGCTGGCAATAGGTATTTATTTATTATGAACGGTCGGTTTATTATGGTGATTAAACATTTTTTCTTAGATTCAGAAGACGACATCAAGTACTTCAGCATCAGCACCAATACGATCGGCAGATATTTGTTCCGGGTGTTTTCTATGTATAATAAAAAATATTTATCTTATGTATGTATGTATTAAGTTAAGTATAAGTATATACCCATAACACAAGCTCTGCTTACTTTGGGGCTAGATGATGCTGTGTGAATTTTCCAACATTATTATTACTATTATTATACCCAAACATTTCAGATCTTACAGCCTTTGAGTTCAATAAAAAATCATGCTTTAATTACTTTATTTTAGTAAAATATCAAAAAAAGACGTTTTTAAACAACAAATTCCACTAACCTTTCCAGAAAGTATCTCCAAAACCCTCAACTGCGGATTCAATCTCTCCAAACTTTTCAGAATCTCCTCATCACCTTCCGCATTCCAATACGAGATCTCATTCCCAAATACCCTGATCCCCAACTCCGCCATAGGAAAACGGTGCTTAAGCGCTTCGTTCTTATAGTTTAAATCATCTATTTTCGCTCGCATCTCGTCCGCTTCGTTGGTTGAACGCATGTAGCGAAGGTTGTTGAAGCTGTCGGCCATCTTGTCTTTGTTGAAAGGTCCGTTTGCTCCGAAGAATCCTTCGAAATAGCGTTCAAAGCCTTCTGCTCGGGCTTTCATCTGTGAAATGTTTTGTTAGTGTGAGAAAATGAGACTTACTTTATCTATACTCCAGCCAAATTCGATGTGAAATTTTTATAAACTAACCTAACCCTCACTTAACCTAAAATCACTTTTTTCTCGTAGATTTTTAGCACAATCTACAATGCTCGCCGATTTGAGATCCTAAATTAAACGTTGCTAACAATTTTATCTAAAACTCTACGCCTGTAAATTTAAGTTTTTTTGTTGTAGTTTGTTCATGAACATTTCACATCGAATTGTATAGCTATTTTATGTCTAACTGGCTCATTGTAGTCCAAAAGCGAAAGAAATTAAAACGAGGGAAGTCGATGCCTTGCATTGCTGATATGTAACCGTGTGATCATTTTCAAGCATTTTGTAACCAGGTACTTGCTCACTGATTTACTTACAGCATTGAAGTCTGTCAGTTTTTTCTCTTTTATAAATATAAATGTAAGTACCTACCTTATTGGTGTACTCGCCATAGGCTAACCTAATTGTTAAATAAATAGACAGGCCTGTGAATAAGAATTTACCTCTAACAAGTTGATAGATTCTCCAAACATATCCACTGTCAAGTTGAGAGACAGAGATCGCGGTATGTACGAGTCGGGGGAGAAAATCACGTTCGCTTCGTAGCTACCACCTGCGACAAAAAACGTGAATTAGGACATTAATTCGTTACACGGATTCTTCTTAAAGAAAGGGGGTAAAATCAATCAAATCAAATTCAACTCAAGAAAAGTACTCGAGTACATCTTTTATCATTTTTTATTTCCGACGCAAACGATAATTTTTGTACATCAACCTTGTGATATATTTCAATGAGTTGTTTGCGAACAGAAAGGATGCCCATTTCATATTGAGATATTTTAGTCACACTATGGGTATGTACCCATAGTCACTGCTCCACACCATCAAGTGAATATGTGTCACTTGATGGTGTGGAGCAGTGACTTAAAATATAGGTTGACCGCGAACTGTTTCGATGAGAAATGCATGCTACAAACGCGTTCCAGTATTATCCCCTATTGGGATCTCTTAGTCACCGCACTAGACATTTAAGAGTCTGAGTTAGAGACTTAACTGTTCTTATACCGAAGGTTACCAAACCTCTACCAGCATTATACTGACCCAGGAAGACGCTTTGTTCCATGTTTCTCAAGAACATTATGAAGTCAGAGTTTTCTTCTACGATAACTGTGCATGGTGTTGAACACTTTATGGTGTGTAGCAGTGACTTAAAAGTGTCGGTTGACCGCAAACTGATCTTGAGAAATACATGCTACAAACGTATTCCAGTATTATCCCCTATTAGGATCTCTTAGTCACCGCACTAGACATTTTAGAGCCTGAGTTAGAGACTTAACTGTTCTTAGACCGAAGGTTACTAGCGTCTTCCTGGATCAGTATAATGCTGGTAAGGGCAGCATTATACTGATCCAGGAAGACGCTTTGGTCCATGTTTCTCAAGAACATTATGAAGTCAAGAGTTTTCTTCTACGATAACTGTTTATGGTGTGGTGATCAATACTCGTATAGAATTCAAGGCATTTTTTTGTAAATATGGGGGCTACTACAAAGTGATGAGGAACCTGGGCTCTTTGAGAGGCTCCTGCCGAAGGTAGTGATCTAGAAAGACGTTCTAATGCTACAACCTCTACATCTACAGCTCATATTGGTCCACTACTGGACGCAGACCTCCCCCAAGTACCTTATTGGCTTTTACCATATGGGGGTAGTGCCCATAATTCTCAGGGGGGCACGCGGGTTGGGATTCGCATTTCGTTGGTAAACATTGTCTGCAGGAGGCACTGCTGCCCGCTCCCCGGTGGATATCCTTAGTCGCTTCTTACGACACCCGCGGGAAGACGTGGGGTGGTGCAAATGACGACCTCAGTGGCACAGCGGGCGAAAGTCCGCCTGCGACGCAGCAGGTTGTGGGTTCGATTCCTGCCTCGGGACAAATATTTGTACGATCTGCAGATATTTGTTCCGTTTGATCTGGGTATTTTCTATGTATAATAAAACATTATCTATATAAGTAGGTGATTGTATTATGTATATTAGTTATCATGTACCCATAACACAAGCTCTGCTTAGCTTGGGGCTGTGTGCATTGTCCAGCATTATAAATTCTAAAACGCTACCACACGGCTATAATCCCAACCTGCATTATATTGATCCAGGAAGACGCTCTGCTCCACGTTTCTCGAGAACATTCTGAAGTCCGGGCTGTCTTCTAACTGCGGCATGGTGTTGCCAGATAGCAAGCCTTGGATCTCCACGCGCGACGGTAGCGATGAGGAGCCTAGGTTCTTCAGATGACTCCATACGAAGGTAGCAGCTGGAAAGACAACAAGATCATTTTACTAAAGTTCAAAAACAAGAATGCCTTACTTTTTCTACTACTTCTAATACTTTTTGCCTTACATACTTCTCTTTTTTTCTCACTAAATGTTGCCAGTAAGACTCTGGATGATGTAAGGATTCGATACAACCAATTCTGTTTACGCTAAAAGTATGACTTTTGGCGTGGTATAAAGATACTGTTAGTTATTTTATGTCTACTTGGTATCATTGCCAATTGCTAACCGATTTTGATGATTATTTCGCTATTGCACAGGGAATGATTCCGAGATGGTCCAGTAAAAGTTTTATTTCTGAGGGATGTCTTTAAAAAACAGTGTAAATATTCAGGATTTTGAAGGCTTTTTTTATTTTTGCAACCTTTTATTTATTTTATAAAATACCTTCTATTTGTCATAGTACCAGTACCTATGATGTTGCCGTCTTAGTTACTAATATAGACTTTGTTCATTAAATAATGAGTAGGAATTCCTTTATTGCGAATCCGTACTTTCTTTTTGAAGTGTATAGGCAGGTACCGACTTATTGTAATCCTTGCTCCACCAGTTACTTTCATGTTATGATGTACCTTCTTATTGTGTTACATTTGTATTGTGTTTCATTTGCAAAAAAAAAACATCTGTCTATCTATTTTATGCAAGATCTTTTGGTAACGTTGATGGCTTACGGATCCGAGACGTGGTCGCTGACTAAAGGCCTCGTACAAGCACGAAGTCACACAACAACGAAGACACACACACAGCGAGCTATGGAAAGAGCTATGCTTGGAGTTTCTCTACGCGATAGAAATACGAAAATCGGTGGAAGAACCAAAGTAACCAACATAACTCTCTGAATTGGCTGAAGTGGCGATGGGCAGGCCATATAGAACCGACCTACCTAAACTATGGAGTAAAAATGAGTTGCGGGTAGTTTGCAATTTTCTCGTAAACGGTAAGAAATACGTTAGTAATACCCAAGTTTTTATCCCTCTATGTTACCCCACTTACAAAATAACCAATTATAACATTAATATAATAATAATATTTCTGGAGGTCATAATTGAACAGTGCAGTGTTATAGACCTAATTAACCAGTCTTAGTTTTAAACACCTCACTCTGAGTTCTAGACTTTTAAAATAGACGCGAGGGATCGCTACCTCGACAATAGCTTACTTATAGTCGATCTTAGAGTTATGTTATTTTTATAGACATAGCAGAGTCACACTTAAAAAGTGTGATTTTTTAACAAACCAAGCAACATTAAAAGGATTTGCAGTTTACCTTGGTTCACAGGTTCATTTCTCAGCGCGTGAAAGATTTTCCTAATAGTGCCGAGGTTAGGACATCTCATCACCTGGAGGTACGAAGCTAGACGGATCTCAATATCCATGTAGTCTTCACGGAACGTTGCTAGAAAATATTCTCTGAAATAATAGATTTTTGTTACTACATTCGCTCATAGTTTAAACACCTAATGTTTATAAGAGTTTATTCGCTACAAAAATGGTGAGAAACAGAATGAGAACTCTGTGTCTAGTTAAACCTAACATAGGCTTTAAGGCATTTCTAACCAAAATGTAATGTTGTTTTTCACTGAATATATAACTCTAAATTCTAAAATTCTAAAAAATAAAACGCACTTTTTCTTAAACTGAAAAGTAAGTAGGTGCAGGTTAGGAGATGTGCTTAATTGGCAATGCAAGATGGGCCTGGCGAGGTCCATCACAGCGATGGCCCAGGCCCTTTGATTACGCATAGAGACCGGCCACCGAGGGGTTGTTTAGTGGGCCACATAACCACTGTACCCTACATGCAGTATGGTATATGTTGCAGATTTTTACCCTTTAATCAAAAATAAAAAAGTTTTGACATGATCACTGTGGGGGTCCTAGCTCCTACTGGCGATGTCCTAATTCCGGACTTCAGCTGGTAGGGTTCTCCTCCACGTTCCTTAATAAAACACTGCGGTCTGTATACTGCGTTTATTGAAAACAACAAGACAAACTACTGAGTGCGAACTGGCGCTATCTTTATATAAAAAGTTGATCCCGCCAACGTAGGGTAGGTACGGCGAGCGAAGTTCACAATCGAATTTTCTCGAACGAACTCGATCTTGCTGGCTCTTGTCCGTCACAAACACTGAGCTCCATTATGCAAGTATCAAAACTTTGCATCGTGTCAAAACTTTTTTTCAAAGAGCCCCTCTCGACCTTGTATTGGGTATTAGAATGTAGTAAGAGTATTTTTTTTAACTTGTTCAAACGCCACCGTGTTCTCTCATGTCCAGTCCATCCCAAGATTGCATTGCAGAATAGAAGGCACTAACTAAACTAAAGATGTTGTTGTCCCCTTTTTTCCCACCATAAAAACAGGGACGGCAACATTTTTAGGCTAGTTTAGTTTAGATTTTGTGCCAACAGAATCACTACCCATTGCCGAGCGCTTTAGACGTTTAGGTAGCCGCTAATTAAATTCAACTTTATGATCCAGACATTAAGGACCAAATTCTAATGCCACAATTTTTACATTACCTCGTTTCAGGGCAAGGCGTTCGTCTGAACGCATCAATGGCTGCCAGTCTAACAGGTATAGGGGCGAAGGAGTCTCCTATTAGATCCATCAGCTGATCTGCAAACTGAGGCTGGTAGCCGCCTATGTTGCCTAGCGCTTTGATTGCTATCATTATCTGAAAACAATGAGAGACCTTTTCAAGTATAATATGGCACAAGCTAACGGTCAACGAATTAGCATTGCCATTCAACGTGGTAATGCTGCCTGCATTCTGGCACTCTGCCTTCTGGTGACGGCTTAGATTTTTAGGAAATTGATATAAGTGTAAATACTAGTTGTTTGTTTTTATTCTTTGATTGTAATTTTATCTATACTAATATTATATATAGGAAAGATTTGATTGTTTGTTTGTTTGTTTGTTTGTTTGTTTGCCCGGAATAGGCTCCGAAACTACTGGACCGATTTGAAATATTATTTCACCGTTGGGAAACTACATTACTCGGGAGTATAGCCTATACTAGCGACACCTGTTTTGCATTTTCTAAATTTAGCATTGCACCCGTGCAAAGTCGGGGCGGATCGCTAGTGTATGTATAACAGAATTGATTAATATAATCAACACAAGCTAAATTTTCTCATCGCATTGGTAGGTATTTGTCAGAGTCTGGTCGAAGCGACGTGACACTGACCCAAGAGCTGCAGGCCTAGCATAGCGTTTCTTGTCTAGGGTAGAATAGAGAAAAATTACGTCACTTCGTCATCGAATGCGTAAAATATTTGAAATTCATTCCTTCAAATTCAATAATTTACGCAACGTATGACGATGCGATGTAATTTTTGTCTATTCTACCCTAGACAACAATCGCTGGCTAGGCCTACTGGTGAGTATCTGGCGCAACGCATCAGCATTGCCAAACAACACGGGGCAATGCAGCCAGCGTCTTGGGAACGCTTCCGACTGGTATTGATATAGATCAGTTGAGCTACTAGTTACCAATAGCTTGTTTGTAACAGTCTGTAGTTTGCTCAACAGTTAATAGGCTGTAAAAGGGCCCAGTGTTTTTTTTTAACCCTTGAAGCGTTTTGTCGATGATACTGTTATCAATTTAGTAGTCGCCACAACTAAACGAAACTAATTTGACAGGATTAAAATTAATGCCATACTTTTTGTTTTGATCGTTATCAAAGGGACGGCACCATTTTTAGTGCCAACTAACAAACATAAAATATATAGTGATAGTATTGTTTTGTAAATAAATCCATTTTACACCTATAAAAACTAATATTTTGTCTTTATGAACTAAACTAGCGATCTGCCCGGCTTTGCACGAGTGCAATTTAGAAAATGCAAAAGATATACCCGTGCGAAGCCGGGGCGTGTAGCTAGTATAGCCTATGACACTGAGTAATGGTGCTTCCCAACGGTGAAAGAATTTTTCAAATCGGTCCAGTAGTTTCGGAGCCTATTCAATACAAACAAACAAATCTTTCCTTTTTATAATATTACCATAACTCTATATTTAGATAGATATAGAGAAAATACTTTATTGCACACTTAACTCAGAAATAATTTAAAAATAAATAATTATAGTATAGCGACAATTGGCGGTCTTATCGCTCAAGAGCGATCTCTCCCAGACAACCTTGAATGGATAGAATCGTTGGATTGTACAAGGAGTAATATATGTGTGCATAGTAATAAATAAATAAATAATGCCGGACAATTCACACAGCATCATCTAGCCCCAAGCTAAGCAGAGCTTGTGTTATGGGTACTAGATGACTGATGTCCATAATATAATTATTACATAGATAGATATTTTTTATTATACATAGTTTATAAACACCCAGACCACCGGAACAAATTTCTGTGGAGCGCACAATTATTTGTTCCGGGCGAGAATCGAACCCGCAACATTCCGCGTCGCAGACAGACCTTTGCCCGCTGCGCCACATCGGTCGTCTATAATAATATAGGTGTTATATATATATACTATTAGTAGAGATAAAGCAAATAAACTTACCTTAGTCCTATCCTCTCGAGATTTAATAACACCTTTCTTCATAATAGTCGACACGATTATTTCGAATTCTTCCATAATTTTCCTTGGTGTTTCCTCTTCACAGCATTCTCGCACTGGAGAAAAACAAGTTTACTTTACAAAAATTCGAAAATCCTTTGACGAAGATTTACTTATAATTTTAACAACATTTAAAGGGCTGCGCCGATTTTCTAAACATAACTCAGAACAATCTCGATCAAGTTAACGTTGAAAAAAATTATATCCAAATTCGCTTATCCGCTTGGGAGCTACGATGAGACGGCAATAAAAGCTCTGTTTTTGTCCGGAGTTAAAAATTAAGCACTACAAAAACACATTCATACAAAAAATACAATAATTTGATTGAAATCCTCCCTCGGGAATGCAATTTTTATGGAACCATCTCGGGATCCTATATACAAATGCAAAAGAATCATCCAAATCGGTCCTTCCTCTGGTAGGTTACTAGAATCCGACCGGCCCGCGTTGGGCCGTGTCGGCGCATTTTACAATTAGCTGGAGGAAATTGAAACATCCATAAAGTAGTTAAAATTGCATGCAATTTCCGCAGCTTTGAAGCCGACCGGAGCCGCGAGCAGGCGACCGGAGCCGGTCGGCTGCGGTCGGCTACCGTCGGCTCAACGCGTCCGATCGGCTCCAGTCCATTGTTGCCGGTGCGGATCTTTTTGGTCCGTTTCGGATTTTGCTCTATCTCTGTGGATCTTTTGCAGGGCACTTTGCGGATCTTTTTAAACCAAAACACCTATTTATTATATTAATATATATTAACGGCACATTGTTTTTCTTTTCTGATTCTCCTTTTTTCCCCTTTCTTTTACGATAATTTTCTTCTTCTTCCAATGCAACTGCCAGTAATACCACGTTTCAGCACATTTCAGCCGTCAACCGGCTCCAATCGGATGCCGACGCATGCGTCGGCATCCGGCGCGGTGCGACAGGTGTGAATCGTACATTAGTCGGCTCTTACGACACCCATGGGCTAATTCGGAGGAGTCAATTGTTAAGCAACGACCGCCACGGCCAAGTTATCTATATGTTGAAGTTAGGGTGATACTTACGAGATTTTCCACTAGATCTGCAGTAAGAATGAACCATAGAAGACACAGTGAAACTGACCACTTTGTCGTTTTTCTGACTTGAGAGGAGTTCCGCCATACTGTCCAACATTTGGATTTTAGGTCTGAAAACGTAATAAAATTTACATTAAAATACAGAACAATGTTAGTTATAATAACCAACATCCTTCTTGTCTTCTGGCGAACCACGTGACAAAAATTTCGCAGAACGCAATTCTAAGGCCAAATTGGTGGGCGGCTACTATCTGAACAGTCACGTCGATTATACACTGTGAGTTTTTGATTAAAAAAAATGGAAAATCGAGACAGACCTGAAGCTGTACCTATCTCTTTCGCATGCTGAGTTGTCGGCGGCATGTGAATTATATGCGTGAGTGTACCTGCGCAAACTTCCCATTCTCGCTGCCCGTCACCGGACAAGATATTTGGCGGCAACTATACAGTATCGGTGGTTTATTTGAACACTTCAGGTTTTTAAGTTGCTTGCCTAAACAGGGTTCTTTCCTACTTAAGAATTGGTAAAATGTAAGCAAAATAGAAAGTGCACGAGCCGAGCGAAGCGTGCCACGATAGTAGCCGGCGATTTTAACGAATTCTACACAAAATATGGTAATAATAAATATGGTATAAAGGGGTAGTAAAATTTGACGTAGTAGTCGAAATAGACGGACTAAAGTATATATGATGACGTCGTCGTCATCCTGACCTCAGTCACAGGGCGGACACTCGATCATTTCTCCATACAAAAGCCGCGGTATAATGGGGTAGTAAAATTTGACGTAGTAGTCGAAATAGACGGACTAAAGTATATATGATGACGTCGTCGTCATCCTAACCTCAGTCACAGGGCGGACACTAGATCATTTCTCCATACAAAAGCCGCGTCGAGGCGCATACATGCGCAACTTTCTTGCGCTACACTTGTAACTGTGTGTGTGATGTTTAGGGTCACTTCATGAATGTTTTGTGTGAGTGGAACAGTTGCGAAATAACTCTAAGACATGACATTTACACATTTTAATCAAAAACAGTGATATGAAACCTCAAAACAGAAGAAATTTCGTACGTCCATGCTCAAACAAACAATACATCAAACATCATCGGCGTCGTCTGTCAAAATCATTACTCTTATCATCTGCGCATCGTACGTCGTGGCGCATCGCGTTCGGAACACGATTCGAACACGCTAGGAGCCGGCGGGGTGAGGAAGCTCCGTCAGGTGGGAGGCCAAGAGTGTCCATTCTATACGTTAGTATTATTATATATTCTCTGCCTCAGTGGAGCGGCGGGCGAAGGTCCACCTGCGACGCAGGAGGTTGCGGGTTCGATCCCCGCTTTGGGACAAAAGTTTGTACGATCTATGTATAATAAAAAATATTATTTTTATGTAATATTAGGTTAATCAGTTATCTAGTACCCATAACACAAGCTCTGCTTAGCTTGGAGGTAGATAATGCTGTGCAAATTGTCTAGCATTACTTATTTACTTACCTGGGAATCATAGCCATAGACATGAGCCACTCATGCCTTGTTTCCTTGTCTACAGCATCCTTCATTATCATGTCCTTTATAAGTTCTACAGAGCCGGTGCTTGCTATGTATGGTAGCGCGTCCAGAATATGTTTTCTGCAAGTAAATGTTTGTAAATTAGAATTATAATGTCAAAATACGCTCGTAAATCATTCATCCATTAACTTCATCATCATAAACAGTCCATATTAGTCTACAACGGACATAGGCTACCCCTAATGAGTGCCATAACGCCCTGTCATCACTTAACTTAAGCTCATAAAATAGACTGCCTCGTTCAAAGAAGTATCTGGAACGCACCGTTGAGCCTCAGCCAAGTACGGACAGAAACGGGCGACGCTATTGGGACGCATGAACCGTTGGGCATGTTTTTAGTCCCTTCATCTCAGTCTTTATTATTACTTCAAACTCATTGGCTCCGTTAGAGTCCAACCATTGGGCATGCTTTTGGTCCCTTCACCTCAGTCGTTATTATTACTTCAAACTCATTGGCTCCATTAGGGTCCAACCATTGGGCATGCTTTTGGTCCCTTCATCTCAGTCGTTATTATTACTTCAAACTCATTGGCTCCGTTAGGGTCCAACCATTGGGCATGCTTTTGGTCCCTTCATCTCAGTCGCTATTATTACTTCAAACTCATTGGCTCCGTTAGGGTCCCGGGTTATAAGTCCTGGGTCAGGCCCAAAATCTTGCCATTGAGATTTTTTAACAAAATTCTCAATAGCAGCCGGGAGGCACTCAGAACTCAATATCTTTATTACATTGGGCTTACAACATAAGCACTTAGATAAGTCAAATTGTAGTATAAACTACAAATTATTATAAAGTAAGAAATAAAGTGTTATTGATTTTCTCTTCACTAAAATTTTTTGTCCACTAGTGGAAGAAGAAGTTAGTGTTACAACCCCGTGCCTCCGAAAGCCATTGGTCCTGCGCCTTATCGCTCCTGGTTGTGTCGGTCTGCCGTCCCACCGGATTATGAGAGTGAGGGAACAGAGTTCATCTGTGTTTGCGCACACACTTATAATATTCCCGCGCCATGGCTTGTCTTCGTTGAGAATGGTCACCGTGATTTTTCTAACAAGAAAACTTCACAGTAGATGCCCGGAGTCTGGAAGTTGACGTTACACCCTACTTACCTACCTTAAATAAGTTTCCATTCAAAGCCTTTTATTCTCCTGGTAGCTTATTAATTATTATAAATAATTATTCACAATAAAAAAAAACATTTTTCTTGTAAATCCTTACAACATTGAGGATTGTAGAGCAAGTTCTGAAACTTGGCCCTTTTTTGTCGAATCATAACATACCCACGTTCAGTAAAGTAAGTTGGGTAAGATAGGAGGGGCAGCAGCTTCCTTCTGTGTATTTTTAAAACTTTCACTGCGTTCATCAATCTGCCTGCCAAACGTGGGGATTCTGTCAAAACCTCCATGTTTGGGATAGGCATGTTCAGCATTGGGCGTATGAGTGCTGATGATAATAGTACTTACTTAGCGCCGATACATATGGAGCCTGCTCGGTCTAACAGCTGCGCGAGCGCAGGGTAGTGCAAGGGGCGCGCAGACCGGACCAGCCTGCCCCATAGTCCGACTGTGGAACTACTGTCCATGTTCTCATCCACTGTTGAACGGATAGCCTCATCTGTTGTGTCTTTTACCCTGGAACAAGTGTATTTATAACTAAAACATTTATCACAAGTATTTCCAATTCCATAATTTTAAAATTGAAAATTACAGCTTAATTAATAGAAACAAAATAGAACTAGTATTTAAAATTAACATAGTTCAGTTAACTGCACTAAACTACAATAAGATACAAGTTAGGTATCTGCTGACTGTTTCAAACGATCTAGAGGTAGCTCACCTGATTCAAATCAATACCTTTCGTGAATATTTATACCTTGTTTTTATTTCCCCTACGTTTCCATCGCGTTACAGCGATCGTGGTCACGGGGCGACAAACGTAGGGGAAATAAAAACAAGGTGCACGATAAATACCCGATAAATATGTATTCATTAATATGTTAACAAATCGCGAAAGTTTAAAAAGTTTTGTTTCAATACCATTCTGAACGGTAACGTCACGAAGACGCTGGCTGCATTGCCTCGCTTTATGGTTATGCTAATGCGCTGCGCCAGATAATGCACCAGCCCTCTGGTCACGCGTCGCTTAGACCAGACGCTCTGATAGAATTATGAAGACCTGATAACAGTTTCAATACCCACTGACCTACTCGTGGAGACCCTACTATTATGGACATCCAACAGTATCCCTTGAAAATAATTTCTACGAATTTCCTTTAAGTATAAAGTACCTGCTGATAGATGCTGCGGCAGGCTGAAGACAGGGCGCTATGACGCTCATTAGGGGAGGCCTATGTCCAGCAGTGGACTAATATAAGTTGATGATGATGATGATAAAGTACCTAGTGAAATTTCGATGAAATAAACTTACATGCAAAGCAGCTTCAGAACTTCCCTAGCTGACTTCAGGCCTCCAGTCTCATCGCCGAGGTATCTCATGTGATGATGGAGTAGATTCGAACGGCGTTGGATTTCGGACCAGGCTGCAAAGGAAAGCATATCTAAAAGGGTGCTGCAAGGGCTCAAATTACTATGGCAAATAATGTATGAGGGTTAGGATGACCTAAATATTTATTTGGCTTTGCAATGAAAAATCAATCTTGGCCAAATTTTTCCATGGCAAGGCAAACGGTAGGTTTACAGCTTAGTTTCAAAGTTACTTTTATTAGCAGCTTACAAGAAACTGTTACATAATTAAAAAAAAAATACATTTAGAAATCGTCTACACCCAATAAAGAACCTTAAAAATTTGCGTCATAAAATCACTATTCGCTTGCAAATTCGATTTTTCTATTACAAACTTGATAAGCTTAGTTAGTTTTATTTCTAAATAGATTTATCTATAACGCTAGTCGCCCAAGATTATTTTTTTTGCATGCTGTCTTCACCTATAATTATATTGACACTCGGCACGATTTTAAATAAGGTAAGCTAGTTTTAGTGTACATTATGTTGGTGATCAATAAATAAATAAATAGATTGCTAAGGATCATGTTATCTTAGCCGCCCCGCTGTGCGCGGCGGCCAGGATTCTTTATAAAATGGTTTATGATATTTTATAAAAATAGCTACTAATTGAATGTACGAACAAGTCAATGTTTGGGTAAAAGCCCTTCCAAAATATAAGATTTAATTAAATAAATAAAGGATCATATAATAAGGTTACCTTTCGGCTGAGCTTCCATAACCTCAGTATCCGTCTTGTTAAGCTCCTTGACAAGAATCAAGTCCTGTATAACAGTTGTCATCGCTCCAGAATTCTTGCCAGAGAAAGGTTCAAATAGATGGCGCTCTCGGCAGTTCACTTCTTTGTAAATGTGGTGGTCGACGGTGACTCGGCATTTGCTCTCAGATTTTAGGACAGGCCAGGTTTGGAATTTCTGTAAAGGGTATTTATCCTATGTTTTAATCAAAATTTTATTTACAACTAGCGATCTGCCCCGGTTTTGCACGGGTGCAATTTAGAAAATGCAAAAGATTGCGTGCGAAGCCGGGGCGCGTCGTTAGTATAGCCTATGACACTCCAGAGTAATGTAGCTTCCCAACAGTGAAATAATTTATCAAATCGGTCCAGTAGTTTGGGAGCCTATTCCGGACAAACAAATAATCAAATCTTTCCTCTTTATAATATTAGTATAAATATAATATCAATGTTTTGTGGTTGACGTGAAAAATCGTTATTAAAATATCTTTCAATTTGAATTCAATCCTAAGTGTATATTAGGGCTCTCCGTGTATTCTGAAGAATGTTGGGAAATTCCTGTATTTTTTCTGTAACTTGTTTATATCTGAACATAAAACATTCTCAAAATTGAATTTGAATCTGTACGTATTGGTAGTAGAATTTCAAAATTTTTACTACTCATATATTTTAATACTCATACATTTTTAATACTCATACATTTTTAATACTCAACTTTTTAAAAATTTCTGTGAATTGTACAGAAATAAATCACAAAATTAGGGTCATTCCAAATATCTGATGTATCTCAATCTTTGACTTTCTATCCTGATCTCAATACATCGGATATTTGGAATGACCCTTATAAGTACGATAATTATAAATAAATCTATACTAATATTATAAAGAGATAGATTTGATTGTTTGTTTGTTTGTTTGCACGGAATAGGCTCCAAAACTACAAGACCGATTTGAAAAATTCTTTCACCCTTGAGAAGCTATATTTCTCGGGAGTGACATAGGCTATACTAGCGAAAAGCCCCGTCTTCGCACGGGTTTATCTTTTGCATTTTCTAAATTGCACCCGTGCAGAACTGGGGCGGATCGCTATTAATAAATAATGCCCATTATGCATGTACTTACACTCTGAAAGTCGTATCTCACAGTCTGCAGTATAGACATATACTTATATCTGTTGGTACACTGGCTGAGGTCACGCGTCTTCACTAGTATCAAGCTGGTGTTCTGTTGACCACGGAGTGTATAGTCCACGTTACATGTGCCGTGGATATCGGTCTGTGAGACAAAAAGTTCTTTGAGGCAAATCTCAACTTGAATTTCAACTTTGGGACTAGCTAGATGGAGTTTATCATCATCAACCTATAGTAGACCAAAGCTGGACCTAGCTTTTTTTTATTTTTTAATAATGCTGGACAATTCACACATCTTTATCCAGCCCCAAGCTAAGCAGAGCTTGTGTTATGGGTACTAGATGACTGATATACTTAATACAATTTATTAAATAGAAAGATATTTTTATTATACATAGAATACACCCAGAACCCCGCACAAATATCTACAAATCGTACAAATATTTGTTCCGAGGCGGGAATCGAACCCGCAAACTCCTGTGTCGCAGGCGGACCTTCGCCCGCTGCGCCACTGAGGTCGTCAAGCTCTTCCCTAGTATCTGATAAAATACACAGAAAGAAACTGCTGTTCTTCCTTTGATAGGTTTCCTTAGTTGGCTCTTACTACATCCACAGGCTGAAATTCAAAACACAAAATTCAAAAATTCTTTAATTTCATAAATACGATACACTATTATACACTTAGGCACGTATTAAGGCTCCGGCCAGGTGGGATGACGATCTGTGAAAGACTGCAGGCAGATGCTGGATGCGGCAAGCTGAAGACAGGGCGCTATGGCGCTCATTAGGGGAGGCCTATGTCCAGCAGTGGACTGATATAGTTTGATGATGATGATGATGATGATGACGTATTAAGAAACTTTTCTCAGTCATCGATCAATGCTTGAGTAACGCTTTTTTTTATGGTATGGTGACGTCCATTTATTACGTGAGGTGATTTTGGCGATTTCTCGACCCTCCCTCCTCCCTTGGTGAGACGTCATGAGATTTTGATTCCCCCCCTCCAAAATCTCACGTGAGATTTTTTGGCCTAACCCTGCCTATAAAACAGACCGAAAATACGCAAATACGCGATAAATAATAAAACGTAGGTATGATTGTACTTATTTAAGTGGAGAAATATTTAAACCAGTTTCTTGAAAAATTACACTGTTTCTTGCGGAAAAAAAAATACTTGAGATTTTCCGGGACCCCCCCTCCCCCAAGTAAGATTTGGTGAGATTTGGTTTGACTCCCTCCGCCCCCTAAATGTCTCACGTAATAAATGGACGGCCCCTATAAGCGTTACTCAAGCATAGATCAATGACTGAGTTAGTTTTCATAATATGGACCTTAGAAAAGTCACATTCTTAATAGACACAGAAATAAAGTGATATTTTTGTTTCTGTCTCTTCGACATGTAGACTAAGGTAAAGAAGCGACGAAGAAAACTTAAGCCTGTTAGTTATTATTTTTCGAGTAAGAGCAAAGCCCGTCCCGCCGAGATTTTGATGCCGCGAACGCCACGGCTATTCGCAAACATCGCCAACATAAAATTAATATCCTTACCTCAACCCCCTTGAAGTTTATGTCAAATCTTTTCATGCTATTCTGAAAGAGGGACAGAATAGCCCTCTTGAAGTTCAGAACCCAGTCCTCTTCTTCTGTGTGCGGGCATATTTCTGATATGTAGCCATCGTGATAGGCAAATCTGAAAATATAAAGGTGTCAATGGATTCGCGTCCGTTTTTAACCCATGACATGACACTTAAGGAGGCATGTTAAAAGTTGGAGGTGTTTATTATAAGTGTGACTGGATGTGAACGTCAAAGCTTAAAAAAAATACATTTTAACTGATCCAAGGGAATAAACTTTTTGTGAATTCGTTTTTATTGCATGAAAGATGATCATCAAGAGTGTACCTACTTGATGAAGTCACCTTTGAGTCAAAAGCTATGATTGATAGAAATCAGTGCAGCCAAAAAGAGTTAAGAACATCTATTTAATTCAAAAGTGGAATGATCAGCAGGACACAACACTATCTGGGGTTTTTCTAAATAGATACATAAGTAGTAAATAAAAACATCCTATTTACTCAAATCAGCAAAATCATAAATTACAGTTAGTAGGTGGTAGGTTTACAATTATGTTGTTACATTGAGTAACAATCATTTGTGCTGTGATAAGAGATTTGTTGAACCACACAATTCTAAGAATGGGAAAATGATAACGTTTTATCAATGAACTCATGAATGATATCACATTATTCACCAAATGATAATGAAGGTTGATGGCTTTATTCACCAATACTTTAATCAAAGTTTTTTGAAGCTTTCACTTGAGACTTCTATAACTTTCAAACCTTTTTGTGAAACCTCACAGTAGACTAGACCCTTTTTAAATACCCATTGGCCAATTGAGTTTAATATATTAGTTATAAAGCTAGAAGCCACAATCAGCAACGTAGATAAACTAAAAATAACAGATAAAGCATAGACTATTATACCTTGACTATTGCCCCTCTACAGCAAAATTGTATACATCGTGTTGACGAATCATAAACTCAGCATTTAATTTAAGTTAGGTACATTATTTTGTACTTTTTATTTTATTTGTATGATTTATGATAATAAAGAATCTGAATCTGATAATTCATACTGGACAACACACAGCGTCATCTAGCCTTTAAAGTAAGCAGAGCTTGTATCATGGGCACTATATTACTGATAACATAAACTATTTGTACACCCAGGCCCAGAGAAAATTATTAAATGTCTCATACATTTCTGTTCTAACAGCTTAATTCTCAAATCATATCTATTAAATTTAATGCACAACAAAAGTTCAAAACTTATGCAGAAACACATGACACAAGGAAAACAAGGAAAGGAAATATTGCCCGACTTGCTTTTGAGATCTTCGCTTTCAAATACATCATCATCAGTCTATGCTGTTCACTGTTGGATATATCGCCTTCCCCTAATGAGTACACAAAGCACCTTGCCATCACCTTGCCACATCCAGCATCTATCTGCTATCTTTCGTAGATCATCCTCACCCACCTGGCTGTAGGGTACTGAGTCACTCATACCATTGCAATACTTACCTAAGTTCATTAGTCGTGACAGCATGTACAAACTTCTCCGCTCGCTCCACTGGATAGTTGACATCCTGATCACTAAGTGTCACCTCGCTTAGCTGGAGTAAGCCTTCACATGGTGTGATGAACTGGATCTTCGTCTGGGAATAAGAAACAGGGGTTTGGTAGTTATTCTAGGGGATTAATGTTATTTAACCAATACTTTATGATTGAGTCTCATCATTAGGTCTACAATCCTTTTAAGACACACTTTGTTTTATATCTAGTAATAATGGGAAGAGGGGACTTTAAATATCATATTGAATTTAGTTTTAGTTTTGGGGACAAATAAGTTGTTTTTCTTTTTTTCTGAGTGCAACTCTTGGGACCAATGCCATTGTTTTTCTATAGACCCATAGATTAACCAAGTTATAATTAAAAAAAGGGTTGCTGTAATGAGGAACCATTAGCATAAGAGCTGGGCCACCTTAGCTCAAATCAGACCAGAGTGGAAAGAAGGAAGAGAGGCATCTGCAGTGGAAATTTGGAAATTTCTCTGCATAATATTGTAAAAAGTAACTTACCAATGCCCGGACATCTAGTGTTGAGCGGTTATTGCTTGAACCAGAGAAGTACGTCTCAACATTCACTTTGTAGTCATAGTTATAAATTACATCTGTTGAGTAATGGAACTTTTCAGATTCTGAAAACGAGAAATAATTGTGTGATTAACCTGCCCGCAGGTAACTCTGGTAATTCATACAACGTAAAAATCTACTATTTCTCCTTTTGTAATTACGATCTAGGATGCTACGTAGTTGATTTTACGATTAGACTTAGGTAATAGAGACCACTTACTTGCACAGGACGGCGGCCCACAAATATAAGGATCTTTCAGCGAATCTGAAAGTTACAGGCATAACATAATTATAGGGTTTTCAATCAATAAACGTGAAAAGCCGGCTATATATCCTTGGCGTGCTCTCCACTCCACCATGTTTTTATTTTATTTTATTTACAAACAAAAACCTGTCAAAATTTGCCAACAGGCAGAAATGTCAATGTCCGTTGATGCTGAAGAATTCGGTTCGTTTCACGCAATTTTCCTACAACATAATTTCCTTTTTTACCCAATCAAAATCCTGGGAAGAGGGAACATGTTAGTGTGAGAACTGTAGTGAGTCAAACGAAACGTAGCACCTTTTGAATATTTTGAAAATCTAATGTTGTGGGCACGCATGTAATATCGATATCGACATTACACTTTTTTTAGGCTTACAAAACAAGCTCTTAGACAAATCTTTTAAACTATAAATTTGCTACTATTGGAGGTCTTCTAACAACTTCACGACGTTAGTGAATGAATGATAAGTAGTATTGCAGGATAAGCGATTTATGCGCACTTGAAACTCCACCTACAATGCAACCGCTAAGTCACGTGTTGGGATCCAATTTCATAAATAGAACGTGAAGCGCTAGGTAAGGTACAAAACCTAGTTAAGATAGAATGTAGGTACAGTGAGCAATAAACATCATCCAGGTTTGTCTTATTCTGTAAGTATTATAGTTATTGGCCTACCCTCAGTGATTTGGTATTTAACTAGGTAGATATAAGATTATACTATTGATTACATTACGGATATTTCTTGAGAGCCAACTATTCAATAATTGCGTAAAATTAGCAATGCCAGCCAAATTTAGATATTATTTAGGCAGAGGTACCTACTTAATTTGGATTAGGTAATACCTAGTAGTAGCTAGTTAGTAGCTAACTAATGTTAAAATGTTGATTTATCAGCGTACCTGCTATAAATAACAATGTGGTAGTAGGTTGGTTTTAAAAGATGGTATGCACCTACTCTTACTAGGTATGTATGATTGCCCAAGTAGATAGTTTAATTATTGTGTAACTAAGTAGGTAATTACTTAGACAGCCAACCAAATAAAAAATGAGTTGTGGATGATGGGTATGTTTGAGTTCTAATAAGACGATTTTCCCAAACGACTGACCAATTCAAGTTATAGTACCTAGATCTATTAGCTCAAGTTCTAAGGACCCCAATCAGCTTTATGCCCTTCCCTCTCGGCGAAAGTAGGAAGTGCTTTATATCATAGGAAGTACTTAATTGTCAATGTCTGGGAATGTTTCAATTTAAGTCCTGGTAAGGATAGGGATATGGATATAAGTAGGTTTAGTATGTATAGAGGTACATAGATAGTTATATAATGCTTTATTTCGTAGCCATATAAAACATTCAGTGCTACATAACTTATTGTACCTACCTACCCAGTGACAATTCTTGGGGTAAGTACCTACCTACCTAAGAAGATTTTAGTATTTTATATGATTTCACTTATAATCATCCAAGGAAACCAAGTCGTCGTCTTTATCAAAAATTGATATGTTACCCGCATTTTCGTCCAGCAGTATAAGTTCATAAACTCATAAAACCATTTTGGGATGAAATACTGATAAAACCGATCGTAAACTTCCAAATCCAAAGAAGCGATAAATAATACTCACTCGGTGATCCATAAACCGTGACACAAAAGCACAAGTACAATAAAATCGCACACTTCATTTTGTCACAAACACATTTTCAACTTGCTCCGTCCACGGCTACACAATGAATAACACCAATATTTTCTTTATCTGAGGTCGTAGTTCGTTCGGGTCAAAGTAAATAACATTATCTATCACATAATTAGGTTTGACGGATCTGTCCTATGCTGAGTTGTTTTGTCAAATCAATGTGCGCGGGAGACCGCAGGGAAGCAACGAGCGGAAGGGAAGCTGCTCGGGTTTCATTCGGAATGTCACTTACTGGCGATAGCGATAGATGAAGGTCGGGCATAATCGTCCATTTTTGCTTCGCGCTCGAATAACAAAAATAAACTGCATCTACGATTGTAATTAGAGGAATGGATTAGCCCTAAGCTTAAGATTATGAAGTACCTAGTACCACTAGTAGGTAGGTAGTAACTTTCTTTGAATAGCGCATATTTAAGCGATTCATGCATGTGATGCATGTTATCAAGCAACCTTATATCTCCTTTATATACCTTATATAACAAGCACCTTATGGTTAAATCATTGTTGTAAGCTATCTTAAATTCGTAAATTATAATTCGTTATTAAGATAAAATATTAATATCTCTACTAAACTACTAGGCAGGTATTTGCGCCTAAGCGTGTCGTTTTAGAGACTTTAATATTTTTCTATATGAAACTAGAATACAGAAAATACTTCATTAATTACACCTATTATTAATTACCTCAACAAAACGCGAGGGGCATAACCCCAAATACTTACGTAAATAACGTGCCTTGATATTATATAGGTAGGTATTATAAGAGAAAATCAATAACACTTTATTTCTTATTTGATAATAATTTACCTACCTATAGTTAAAAATTTGACTTGTTTATGTGCGCATTTTGAAAGCATAAAAAATTATAAGTAAATGCCTTCTAAAAACTGTTAATCTCGTCTGGGAATTGGTGACTATATTCGTTTTTTTCTGCTTAAAGAAGCTACTCTGCATTCTGCTCTGTATTAATATACTTAGTCTTTTGAATTTTAGTCTTAAGCTTAATAGCTTACCGATCAAATAGCTTCCAATATTGCAAATTAGCATCTATCCAACTGAGGAATGAAAATCAACTCCCGACGTCTAAATTCACTTAACACCCTGCACCTTTATCCGTCGTAATAGGGTTTCTTTTAGTTCGAGCAGATTCTCCTGGATAATTGTAGAAGGATACATAATTGGAGCGATCCGTCGGGAACCAGATGCCGGGACTTTGTCAATAAATGCGATTGCGATTGTGACTCAAACGGGCTTAATGTCACTTTGATTCGCTTTCATTGTAAAATAAACTTAATGTCCCTATAACTAAGTTCATTATTAAACTTTGATTTATTAAATTTGACGACCGATGTGGAGCAGCGGGCAAAGGTCTGCCTGCGACGCGGAAGGTAACGGATTCGATTCCCGCCCGTAACAAATATTTGTGCACTCCACAGAAATTTGTTCCAGAGGTCTGGGTGTTTACTATGTATAATAAAAAAAAATATCTATCTATGTAATATGTTGTATTATGTGTATCAGTCATCTAGTACCCATAAGACAAGCTCTGCTTAGCTTGGGGCTAGATGATGCCGTGTGGATTGTCCGGTATTAAAAAAAAAAAACAATGAAGCCTCAAACCATGCCTTTGTATTAATTTGATAAAAAGCCTATGTGTTATTCCAGGTCTACATACATAAATCTATGCAAAGTTTCAACCAGATCTGTTAACTAGTTTAGGCGTACAAACTTTCGCATTTCTATTAGTAGTGTGATGAACTGATGATACCTATAGATTAAGCAATCAGCTAGGGTACCAGGTACTTAAAGAGTGAAAAATCTGGTCTTCTTACTGTTCTGTGACTGTTCTCTACATACGAGACGGCGGCGGTTTAATAGATAGCATTGTTTTCAACGTGGAAATTGATTCGCCATATTGAAAATGACTTCACAAAAGACCATTGTTCGTATCTTTTGTGCGTTACACATCATCACATCACAAAAGCAAGTGCCTACTATTGATAGAGGATTCGGTGTCTAGTTTGATTAAACGCTTTGCAAATATTGTGCCGACCAACTCCTTTATCTTTGTTATATTTTATGGAACTTTACAGCTTTGTTTAATTTTAAGAATGTAATTAAGATTCATGAGATTCGCCTGACCATCTGACAGACGGACAGATGGTCAGGCGAATCTCATGAATCTTAAAAGTTAGATAGTTTAAATTTTCACAAAGTGTGTACTTCCGCTATAACAACAAATAATGAAAATAAAATAAAATTTAAAATTAAAGTGCGCTCCCATATAAAAAAAACGTGATATTTTTGGCTATTTTTGCTGTACGTTTGTCAAGGATGTATCTCTTGAATCATAAAATGTAAACAGTTGGAATTTTTACAGAGTGTGTAATGCTATTGACGCTAATAAATTAA
>JAPQVW010000286.1:0-33439 GCA_028535905.1 Quercus berberidifolia
CTTAGATGCAATATTCCTAAGGGTGTAAACTTCCCTTTAAACCAATGGCTAACTGGCTATTTTTATTTGTGCATCTGGCATGTGCCTAAATTATAATGATTTAGTTAATAATTATGCCAAGAGGATGCCTTTGTCTTATTTGCCGGGTCCTTAACAGTATGCTCAGTGGCGGAGCCAAGAAGTTTTATTTGAGGGGGCCACAATTAACATAAACCATATATCTAAACAACAAAAAACTCAAGAAGAAGAAAAAAATTCGTATCATTAGCATTATATTTAAAATGCTTTGAAGAATTCATTTTATATTTTATGTTTCTATTTATTTAGATATAAAAGAATACTATGTTATTGTATATTGTTTACCCTATAATTTATAAGTTATCTGAATATTAAATAAAACATAGTTTTTTTAAACAATTTGCTGGCAGCCAAGTATTGTAATTAAATCAATTATAAATTATAGATATGTAGTTAAAACAATTGAAAATTACATGGAATAAAAAAAAAAATTACATTTGGAAAGATATTATTACATTTTACACACCAAAAAAAAAAAAAAAAAAACAATAATGTTATTCACAACTTAATACACACACAGATATATATATATATATATATCATCACTCTTGACATATATTATGAGAAGTTTATTACTTAATTATTTGTTGACTATGCTTACACTAAAAAGTATTTAGAAATTTAATAATAAATAAAGGGGGCCAAGTTGTATTTCCCAATTAGCTACTTGTAAATATAATTACATCATATATTAAAAATGATATTTTTTAAAATATTTCGGGGGACCTAGGCCCCCTCTAGTCCCTTTGATCATCCGCCACTGAGTATGCTAAATGTGTAGCATAAATGTCATAATAATATCCTATCAAAAAAAAAAATGTCATAATAATAATTTAATTATTTCCATAAATTGATGGTCCTAAATGGGCAGAGACATTTCCTAAAAATGAAAAGAAAAAAAAAAAATATATATATATATATATATATTAATAAAAATTTATCCACTACAGGTATCAAACTGAGTGAATTGAAATCTAATTTTTTTTTATGGGATTATTATTATTTTTGAAAAATAGTAGATAGGATTATTATGATACTTGATTAATTATAAGGAGTTTTTTATATATACCTAATCTGGATAACCTGATTTTCTGACTTTCTAGTGTTTCCCTTAAAAAAAAGGGACTTCTAATGATGTCACCTGTTTTCAAGGTTAAAGGAATCTGGCATATGAATGATATAAAACTTATTCAGATAACGTGATTGCTACATGTTAATTGGTTTCTACAAAATTTGTTTATAAATCTACAATTTGCACCAAACAATTCTTCTCTAGTCCAAAATTCCAAGACTACAGCAAACAAAGAAAAAAAAATCGAGACTTGAATTTTCAAAGTCTTTGGATGTTCCAAAAAATTATCAAAGACTTGTCAAAACTTGAAACGCTAACATGATTAAAGTCTTTTAATGTCTTCTAATGGTGTTTCCCTTAACAACTAAAAAGGAATTGTAGTAGTGTCACACGTTTTCAAGGTTGAAGGAATCTGACATATGAATGACATAAAATTTATTTAAATAAAATGATTATTACATGTTAATTAATTTCCACATATTTTGTTTATAACTTTGCAATTTGCATCAAACAATTCTTATATAGTCCAAAATTCGAAAACTATAGCGAACAAAGAAAAAAAAATTGAGACTTGAATTTTCGAAGTCTTTGGAAGTTCCAAACAATGATCAAAGACTTGTTAAAACACTAATATGATTAAAGTCTTCTAATGGTGTTTTCTCAAAAATAAAAATAAAAGACTCCTGATAGTGTACATATTTTCAAAGTTGAAGGAATCTGGCATATCAATGACTTAAAAAATGAATGATATCATTTTCTCTCATAAAAACTTTAAGAGATAAAGCTACTAATTAACTTATCTTAGTTGTTACCTCTAAGCCAACTCCCCCCCCCCCCCCCCCCCAAAAGTTGTAATTAAAATATTACATATGAATACATACATATTTAGAAAAAGACCGTCCATTATGTACCAAATAATAATACCTTAAGGGTAATTATGAAAGTAAATTATTTGCACTCTCACTAAATAACAAGAAATATGAGTTTTACATAATGAAAAAAAGAAAAAGAAAAGAGTATTTTGAGCATTTTCAAGGTCCCCTCCTTACTTTCTTGCTCACACCAGAGATGCAGGGAGTAGGCAACGAGCATATGCCTAACGTATCAAGCGTTGAACAATTTTGCTACGGTCTAAAAATGATTATATGCTAGTTATAGAATTGGCATTTCAGTCTGATTAGATATAAAAGATGGAGTACTATGTAGCTTTTGTGATTTAGCATGAAGCAAAATAAAAGCGACAATAATTCAATTTTTGTTAATAGCTAATCTAAATTCAACTTACTAAAAAGGCTTCGGAAGTGTGTCATTGACAAGGGATGTGAATGTAACTGGAATACACAAGAATTTTATTGGTATATATATAGTTTCCTTAGAAAAAAGAATGGAAAATATCTTCAAAATTGAATTTGAGTTCTGTTTTTTGGATACTCACAAAAGAATGTAAGTTTATGGCTCTACTAAACCAGACAATTATAAAATTTGTTTCCATTACAAAAGGAAAGAAAGAAAGAAATAATAATCATCTATTATTAGTATGTAAACCGTACTTATACACATGAATGATGAATTGTAGTGGTACTATTGATGTTGTTTTGAGTTATTAAATATATAGGACATTAGTTCGACCAAGATATTATAATGTACTAAAATGATTTTTTCTTGCAATTTTAATGATGTTGGTTACTCAAAGTTTTTAATTACACTGTTGTTATGTATATAATTCTGAAAATCACTATTGGACACTACATATACAATATCAATTTATTATCATTGTCTGTAAAATTCTACTAAATGCAACACAAAATAAAAGAATAAATTGGTTGAATAATATCTATATCTCCTAAATTGAATGGGGATAGGTGCATGTGATCGTTTAGCTCAATTAGAGTTTGTTATGTTCAAGATCTTCACATATAAAATATCTAAATAGAAACAATATAAAAAATATATTCATTAGTTCAAATATATATATATATATATAACCAAATCTTAGAGAAAATTTGATTAGAATCAAAATTAGATTTTTCCTTTGTTAGCTTTTCATAAAAATTAAATTTTATATATAAATATATATATATATATATATATATATATATATATGTGGGTCCGGGAAGTCTACAATCCGGCCCAAACTCTATCTGGGCCCAGGGCCCGTGCCGAGGAGGTATTTTGCCGAGGACGAATAAATCGATGGCCCGGGTGTCAAGGGGAACGGCTGAGATACTACCCTGTCCTCGGCACTCCAGAACTTCAATGGAAAGACCAACGTCTTGGTGAAGGCTATCCCCAAACAGCCCCCTAAAAAGGGGATGTGAGTGGAATGGGGCCCACAGGGAAGCAGGGTGTAAAGTTGGATCAAGGAAAATGCGTCCCCTCCGCATTAAATGCACCTGCCAACGTCCAGATCCGATTAATGAGAAAAGACGTTTGGACGGTGTAAACTTCGATCTTCGCAACTAGTAGAAAGTAAGAGGGGACGGTTGATGGGATGGATACAGAAATAAGCACCTGCCTGACCAACAAGTGGAGGGCTAGGATCAACCAAGATGGACTATATAATAAAAAGGTAGGTGCACCAAACAAGTGGCTGGGAAAAATGGCCAAAAACCAGAGCCTCCCAGCCCACCTCCAGGAGAAAGACTTTAGGGGTGAAGACAACTTAACCATGTATGAACACCACGAAAAACCCACCGCCTGATGACCAAGGCCTAGCTTTTCAAACCCACACTCTACAAATGATATTGTTTGGACTATTTTACGTGCGAACCCAACACTGTTACGGTTCGTTACAAATCGTGTCCTTACAATAAATATATATATATATATATATATATAATCTGGGTTTATTTATATTAAACTCTTCGTTTTCTACACTATATTAACTCTTTGGCACAAATTTTTTTTTTTTTTTTTTAGATTAAATGGAATATGTGGTACAAAATTAAACTCTAATTGAAATCCAATTTTTACATTAAATTAACTCACTTGGCACAAAAAATTAAAAAAATTAATTAAATGAGACACATGGCATAAAATTAGACTTTAATTGAATTCCAATTGGAAATCTAATTAGATTTTCTCTCAACTTTATCAATTAATATATACTAGCATGCAACTCCATGCAAACGCATGGATGCATTTAAAATTAAACAAAAATTTTATTATAAAAATATAAATTGATGGTGTTACAAAAAGACAACTCCTAAACTTGTCCATATGTCTCGTCCTAAGGAAGAGTTGAGTGGCTTAGGGGTGTGTTCGTCCATAGATAAGCTCGTCCGTCCGTACAATCAGTTGGACGAGCACCTTGCGTCCTGAACATGTTAGCAACCTCTATTTTCCTGTCAGGCAGCAAAATCGTTCCCCCAGTAAACGGTTGAGGAAAACAGAGCTCGAATAATGTAACTTCCATGGCGGTTATGGAAGTTACCTCCGAGTCTTCCGAACTCCACAACGGTAGGAGAAATAACTGCCTCAAACAAGCACTATATAAGGACTCTTCTCCAGAGGGTAAGGCATTCATTCACTTCCATACAAATTGGAATTCTGAAAATACTAACTTTACCATCGGAGGATCCTTGGTTGGTTTTCCCCGGTCTCCTCTGATTTTTGTGTTTATCTTTTCAAGACATTCCAAGTCACATTGAGATCATCAATGCCCGAGACATTTAGCCTACTGAATTCCTTGTGTTCATCATAAATAATTAGTCAAAAAATTTTTTTTTTAAAGCATGTCACACATGTGTAGGGACCCAAAAAATAAATGGCCCAAGCCCACTTAGAACAGTGAGTTGTCCAGCTCAAATTTTGGCCCAAATCAATAGAATTTGTGAGAGATGGAAACAAACAACAACAAGAAGCACTGCCCGAGGACAATTATTGCTTGGATACAAGTTTATATAAAAAAATGCTATGGACCAAGTTCTATTCAAGTTCTCCCGAGGAGATTAGATTTACATACAAATGACACTATTCTCTCTTTATCTCTTAGTGTTCTTCTTCATCTCTTTTTCCGATCCTCTTTCCAATGCTCCTCTCCTTCCTTATATACCTGTACCTCCCTCACATCTCCACCGCCCATTCTTACCTAACTTCCCTCCTTTCTTGACACTTGGTGCCTTCTGTATCTTAAGAAGATGGTGGAAAGAATCCACTTAGCTGTCCCTTACACTGTTCAGGTCACTTCTTCATTAATGCGGCTGATAAAGCTGGTATCTACCATTTAATGTGGATGCAACAGGTCGCACCAGTCTAGAAATTCTCTACCTTCTACTGACTTCTACTCTCTTCAGATTACAGCTCATACTTTCGAACACTATAGAGTATTTTGGCTGATTCGTTTCCTTCTTCGGGCAGCTTTCTTCCTTAGATCCGTTGCTTGCATACATATAGATACATTTAAAATTAAACACAATTTTTATCATAATATATAGATAATTAGTCAAATTATTTTTAAAAAGTAAACGTAATTAATCACATATTAAAATTCTTACCTAAATTTAATACTACTTATGATCATTTTTTTCTTCTAATTTTTAATAAAATAGAACGTGTGGTGATTTTTATTTTATTTATTTTTTGAGAAACATATGGTGATTTTTATTAAGTATATGTGATTTTTTTTTTTTTTAATTTTATAGTTCATTAATATTAGATTCTTAGTATTTTGCACTTATTAACCCACTTGACACAAAGATTAAAAAACTTAAGTAGACACATGGCATAAGCTTAAGTGGATAATTATGATGTAGTTCCCACATAAATTTAGACACATGGCGCAAAATTGTATTATAATTTCAAATTCTAATTCTATTTTCTCTATGATTTACCTATTAATATATATATATATAGATGACTTATAAATTTGAATTTTTTTTTAGTTATATGATTATGTTTTTTATGGTTTATTATATTGGACTCCTTGTTGTCTACACTAAATTAACTAATTTGGCACAAAAATTTAAAAACTTAGATTAGATGGGACACGTGACACAAAATTAGACTCTAATTAAATTCAAATTTGAAATTTAATTGAATTTTCTCTATGCTTTACTATTATTATTACTAGTATGTAACCCGTGCGGAATGGATATAATTAAATAAGACAATGAAAAAAAAATTGCATTTTATTAGTTAAGTGTTACTATTGGTTTTTTTTTTTTATTATTAATCATGAGTTTATTCATGTTTAGAAGGCTTAGTTAAGTCTAAATTCATATTATTAACCAAAAAATTTTATTAACAAAACTTAGCATTATGTAATTTTTTTACAATTTCAGTCAAGCAGACCAACAAACCTTATATGATATGGTTTATCAACTGGGGCTTTACTTGTAATTGCTTATAAATAATTGGCATAAGAGTGGTTTGTGTGTATAGGTGGATTGTATGTTGGGCATATATGAAATGCTGTTTGTATTGTCTATCTTCTAGCTTAGATGAGTATAGTTTGATAGAATTCGTATAATTGATTTCTGGGAGGTATGTGATGTGTGATTAGTGGATGGTTTCCTTTTGTTTTTCTTATTATTATTGTGTGGTTCCACATGAGTATGGTTCAGTGTCATCACAGTGACATAAAATATGCTTTGGACAAGAAAGATTGTGCTTTATTATTTAGTAGGTATTGTTTGGTAGATTAGATGTATAAATTCGGAGATTTTAAGTTACAAATGATGGTTCTAATTTATGATTTAGCAAACTTTATTAGAAAATGCAGATGATTCAAATTTTATGGTTCTAGCCTGTAACCCCATGCATATGCATGGATATACTTAAAAAATACACATTGAGGTGCATAGTATAATTCCTATATATATATATATAATTTAAATACCATTGATATATAGTTATTCTTATTTTTTGTTAACTCTTTAAAAAATCTTGTAAGAATATTATTAGGTAGAAAATGTAAATTGTCCATATTGTTTTTTAAAAAAATTTATTAATTCTTAATTTTTGATATTGTGAAGCACTTTTTTTTTTCTTTTTTTGCTTGCTTATTTTCTAAGTGATAATTGCCTGCTTCATAATGTTCTTTTAATTATTATTTATATATAATTCAAAAACAAAATTTTCACAAAAAGAAAGGAAAACGTTTACTCACCTTTTCTTAGGAGTGTGTGATTTGTTTTGTTAACGGAGACTCTGCTTTTTTGATCTTCATCATACCACTAAAAAAAAAAAAAACAATTGCACAAATTGCAGCCCAAATTGGGGAAAACATAAGAATATGAAAGCAAGGGAGATAGAGAGAAACTACCTTCAATGCCTTTAAAAACTCAGAGAAAAGATTATGCATTTGAGAAATAGATGAAAGTTAAATGTGAAGATCTATGCGAGAGTGAAAGTTTGTGTTAGTTTTAACTTTTAAGTGGTGAAGGTGTAGGAATGTTTTTTTTTTTTTTTTTTTTTTTTTTTTTTTTTTTTTGTGGAAAATGTGGTTGAATGTTTTTGGAAGGTTGTATGTTTATGCTTATATGAACAATGAATGGGATGGTAGGGATTTTTATAGTGTGCAAGTTAGATGTTTTTGCTTAGGTGAATGAACTTGATTATTGTGGTTTTCTAACTTCCGTGTTAGGTGTTAATGCATGCACAAAAATTTAAAATTTTAGATAAGATACATGATGCAAAATTAATTATCCAATTTAGAATTTAAATTATATTTTCTCTCAACTTTGATTTTATAAATATATATATATATATATATATATATATATATAATTCATTTGGCACAAAAATTAAGAAAGGATTTTAGAGTGATTGGGATTGATGTGAAAAAAAAAAAAAAAAAAGCAAACAAACAAATGTGAAAAGCCAAGAGACGAGAGAGTCATTAAAGACTCCTACGTGATTTGAGGAAATTTGTATATGTATGTATGGTGTGGTCTTCACTTGACACCTAAATTTAGGAAAATATATTGGGACACATGGCTCAAAATTAGACTCTAATTTCATATTGAAATTGGTGTGATCCTCACATGAATCTAGACACATGCCACACAATTAGAGTTCTAATTTGAAATTGCAATCTGGACACGTGAAACAAAATTAGAGTTCTAATTTGAAATTGTAATTTGAGTTTCTCTCTACTTCACCTATTATTTTATATATAGATTATTATTATTATATATCTTTTATTTTAAAGTATTTTTAATTGAATCAAATTGTAAATAATTAGTCATTAATTAAATCCCCTTACTTTTTTCCCAAAAAGAAACCAATTATGATGTTGGCTCCACTACTGTATGCAGGAATTGGAATTTTATAACACCAAATTAGAACTGAGTAATGATATCACAATATCATATAATCTGTAATACACACTTACTTTATACATTCTACCACATGAAATGAAATTTTAATTATAAAAAAAAATTGATTTAGTTAAATTGTAAAATAAGAATTTTAAAACACGATTTCACAATGTTGGTCATGAGTGTACCTTACAAGAATTAAGATCAATAAAGTATTCCTTAAGGATGTTTTCAGAAGTGCTTATATTTCAGGCAATGGATTGGAAACCCCTTCCAGGCCAAATTAAATCATAGTAAAATAAAAATGTGGGAAACCAAGAGGTCAAGAACATCCTTCATCAGCTGCACCATATATAAGCAATGATTAGGAATTTCAAAACCATAATCATTATATATGAGAACTGAGCAATGATTAGAAATTCCCAAACCCTCTAAGATCTTGATTGGTCTTTTTTTACTTGTGCATTTGGCATGTGCCTAAATTAAAAAATTTTTTTTTGACCAAATAAATTAAAATAATTTAGTTAAACAATTATGCCAGGGCCTAGGAGGATACCTTTTTTCTTATTTTGCAGTGTCTAGAATAAAAGTCATCAGTTCATAAAGTACTGATACTCCAAAATAGCCAGTGGCAAAACATAAATAATAATAATATATTCAAGCAACAGGTACCAATATGAGCTAATATAAATGTAAAGTATAAAGGATTATTATGATACTTGTTTATAAGGATTATTATGATACTCTGATTACCTTATTTTTTGACTTTCAAAGTTAGTTTTTTTTTTTTTTTTTTTTTTCAAATAAAAGTTAGTTTTTATTAATCAATGAATCTGCATCAAAGAATTATGCTACATAGTATACAGCGTACGCTAGTTAACGGAGTGACTCTTAAATTCTATACATATAGTCAACAGTCAACGCTAGTTTATTAAAATAATGTCATTAAAAGTTCATTAAAATAAGATTTCCAGAGCCACGCTGGTATATACTAAGTGACCCACAAGATTTCCATAAAAAATAAAAAAAGTGAGCCACAAGACCTTAGTTTTCCAAGTCATTGGCCCAACCCATAAAATAAGCTAAGACGAAAAAGCTAAGACGAGGGATTAGAATTGTCTACATGCGCCTGATAATCGTAGTTATGGTCTCTCGCCTATAAATAAATGTATCATTCCTTCTGATTAATGTATCTATGCCATCTTATTATCCTCCGAAGAATTCAGAATTCGTGATACGATGACAGGTCATGTCATTGCTGTCGACCTCAGTTGCAGTCGCCTTAATGGTCCCATTTATCCCAATACCACCCTTTTCTCTCTTCGCCATCTCCAGAAGCTCAACCTTGCTCACAAGTTTGAGCTTATTTCTAATCAACTCTTTATTATGCTAATATGATGTAAGTTCCAACTACAATCTCACCGGTTCCCTTCCAACGTATAACTGGAGTACTCCTCTCAAGTCCTTAACTCTCTCTGAAACCAAATTCCCAATTGACTTACCTAATTTAATCAGCAATCTCAAGTCCTTAAAAGAATTGTACCTCAGAGGATGCAATTTCATAGGTTCATCGAATCCAACATTTCCTTCAAACCACACCCAAATAACTTCTTTGGACCTCTCATATAACAACTTTGGTGGTCAGTGTCCAAGTTCCCTCCTAAACAATGCAGGACTTACTTATTTAGATCTCTCACACAACAATTTCATAGGTCAACTTCCAGATCTTTCTACAAACCGGACACAAGTTTCTTCTTCAAACAGTTCTTCCAATAGTCAGTCAGTTAGTCAAATTCCTTCCAATTTGGTATCTCTCATTTTATCTTATAACTTATTGAACGGCACTATACCATCTTGGTTGTATGACATACCATCTTTGCAGTACTTAGTTCTAGACAATAACCAACTCACTGGACAGATTGATGAATTCCATCATAATTCTTTAAAGTATCTTGATATCTCCTTCAATAATTTAAGTGGTAGTGTGGAGCCAAACATCTTCACAAAGCTCAAAAGTCTAGACGAAGTTGATCTTTCACATAATCCTCTCTTATCATTCCACACGTATAGCTATAACATTGTAGACTATACCTTGCCCGAACTTCAATCATTATCTTTGTCATCTTGCAACATAAGTGAGTTCCCGTATTTCTTAAAATCCACAGAAAATTTAAATTCATTAGACCTTTCCAACAACCAAATCAATGGCAGTATTCCGACATGGTTGTTGGAGGTGAAGATGGATTCATTGAGTTACCTAAATCTTTCATACAACTCCTTGGCAAGAATAGGACACCTTCCATGGAAGAACTTGGAAATTCTTGATCTTCATTCTAACTTGCTTGAAGGACCACTTCCAGTACCTCCACTATACACTTATTTCTTTTCAGTCTCAAGGAATAATTTAACTGGAGAGATCCCTCTCTTGATTTGCAATCTCAGTTCCCTCCAATACCTTGATTTGTCTTATAATCACTTGAGTAACATGATTCCTCCATGTTTGGGAAACTTAAGTAATCATCTCATAGATTTGGATTTGCAAAGTAACAATCTTCATGGTACTATCCCTTCAACATTTGCAAAGGGCTGTTACTTGAGAAGTCTTAAACTCAATGGCAACCAATTGGAAGGTTCATTGCCACAATCATTGGTCCATTGTAGAAAGTTGGAAGTTCTAGATTTTGGTAACAACAAGATTAATGGAACCTTTCCTCTTTGGTTGGAAAATCTTCCGAAGTTGCAGGTTCTAATCTTGCGGTCAAACAACTTTCATGGTGCTATAGGCAATCCCAAGTACAAATTCTCGTTCCCTAATTTGCGAATCATTGACCTCTCTCACAATGAGTTCCATGGTCTGTTGCCAACAAACATTTTCAAGTATTTAAAAGCCATGAAGAATTCTAATGCAGACAAAGGTGGATTGAAATATATGGGTGATCGTTATTATCAAGATTCTGTGATGGTGGCGATGAAAGGGATTTTTATTGAATTGGTGAAAATCCAAAGTCTATTCACAACCATTGATTTCTCCAACAATGATTTCAAAGGAAAAATTCCAAAGGCAATTGGAGAGCTTCAATCACTTAAGGGGCTTAATTTTTCACACAATAATCTTACAAGTCATATGCAACCATCGTTGGGAAAATTAACCAATCTTGAATGGTTAGATCTCTCCTCAAACAAGCTCATAGGTGAAATTCCTATACAATTGGCAAATCTCACATCACTGGCAGTTTTGAACCTATCAGAAAACCATCTTTTTGGACAAATACCTCAAGGTAAACAGTTCAATACCTTTACGAATGATTCTTACAATGGGAACCTGGGGTTATGTGGATTTCCAATGACAAAAGTTTGTGGCAATGATGAGGGACAACAATTATTGCCATCATCAACCACTCAAGATGATGATTTCAAATTTGAAAATGGGTTTAATTGGAAAGTTGTATTGTTGGGGTACTGTTGTGGATTCATGTTTGGATTGGGTTTGGGTTATCTTGTGTTCTCAAGTGGGAAACCGAAATGGCTTGTGAATATTGTTTATGGAGAACAAGATAACAAGGTATGAAGATCCAAGAAGAATGCTCAGGGACGAACTCATTGAAGAAAATTTTGGTGGATGCAAATACTGATTCTAGGTATATTCTTATACTAATAATATATTTGAAAATAATCTATTTCACTAATTTTTGGTTCTTAAAACTGTGTCTTTAAATTGTTAAGATGATTGTTCATTTTTAATTTCCTTTATGCTAGTCAAGAATGGCTGTACTTGTGTTAATGTGAGTCTTATTACTAAACTGTGTCTTTAAACATAAGCTTCTATGTTTCCTTTAAAAAAAAATGCTTCTATGTTTAAGTATAGCTATACAAGAGAGTAAATTGATGTGCTGATATTTTCTATTGCCACTAGAGATGGCATTATGCTGGTCTGTTCTTGACCCTGAATCTTCCTATATTCTGTCTCTCTTTACATTTTTTTATGTTGAGGAGTCTATCAATAAGATTCTAAAGTACATATTGGTTATGTGGAGAACTTAGAAAATTAATGAGATAATACATTACTAGTGATTTTGCCGTTTTGGTTTCCACAAATTGTTACAGTCACCTTTACTCAGCCAACTAGTTGTTTCTGGCACTTTTTGGTTATAATTATTCAGTCTAAAATGTCAAAAAATTTTAAAAAATGAAATACTTTTCTCATTCCAAATTCAGCTAAACTGACGCTAAAGAACAACTCTTAGTAACTTGTTTTATTGGTGCTCTGATTTAAACTACTATACTTGACATCACAGGCTTGTGGCCCTTTCTATCCAGTATTAACAAGATGGAGGGACAACATTCATTCATATTTAACGAAGTACTGGTCGGCATTCCATGACCAAATGATAATATAACACAAACACTTCACCTTTTTGCCCTTAGTGGTATTGATGAAAGATAAACAGTTAGTCTTCTAGGTACTACTATCTCTCTGCTCTTTCTTATTTCCCCCCTTATTTTATGGAGTTGAAAAATGTTTAAAAGTTATTTGGTTTATATCAATTTCTTAATCATCTGAAGATGCACGAGACATTGGGAAGATTAGCTGTGAATTCATACAGAAATGCCTCCCTTACCTCAACAGAACATGGCAGCCAAACGCAACTATAGCTCCTGATTTTCTCATTGAGATGAGAATGAGATGCCAAGACAGTAATAGGACCACCACTCGGCCTTCTTCACCCATGGAATCATTGGAAATGAGTGAGTCTGCAGTGGGGATGTCATATTTGTAGGAATTGTCACCTTCGATATCATCTGGGGCAGGTTTTGACACTCACGACTGTCAAAGCTTGTTAAAGGGGAGAGGGCTCCTTTTTGCCGATCAGAAATTGATAGCTAATGAGAAGACCGCGAGATTGGTAAGGGTTTATGCTTCAGATGATGGATCAACCTTTCGAATGGACTTTGCTTGGGCAATGATGAAGATGTCAGGTCTTAATGTTCTGACTGGATCTCAAGGTCAGGTCCAAAGAAACTACTCCTTGGCTTTGGTCAATTCCTAAGTGACAGTCTGACCATAATGAACTCTTGAGATCTTTTATCTTTCATGTAAGTTTCTCTTATGTTCTATATTTGATTGTAGATGCTGTGACTTCTACATTTCTTGCCTGTGCTAATTTTTTAGTCTATATATAAATGCAATGGCATAGAGTGGACATTAGTCACAATGATGAACCTTACAGAGAAAAAATGCATATTAATGTGTTTTGGCTGTTGATTTCTTTTGGCATATAGAATTTTAATTTTAATGTTTTGATTCTTACCAAAAGTTATCAAATATTTGGAGAGCTCATAATGTATGCTGCAACATCCAAATTAATATTAAGGATATAATTCTTTAGACATACGTTGAGTTTGTGGTGCCTTTATGTTAAAACCTCATGCCCTCTCCCTTGTGCGTGTGTGTTTGTTTCTCATAAAAAAGAAGCAAACCTTATGAAAATAGTAGTGTTACATAGGGTGAATAAATAAATAAACTTGGTCCTAGTTGATAGGAGCTTATCATTTGGGGCCTTCTAGTTCTGTGGTCTCTATGCTAGGCCTTATCAATGTCAATATGACTAGTGTAGTAGCCTTAGCTTCTAAACCCAATGAACCCTTTCTTCTTGCATGGCCCCAAAAAAACAATCGGAAAACCTTAATAACTCAGAAGTCAGAACACTCAAACCATAATAACTCATTGGGGTCTTGCTTGTGTTTCATTCCCTGTGCACTGTTTAATTTTTTAGTTTTTACAAAGGAGCTGTTTGAGTTTTTTTTTTTTTTTTTTTTTTTTTTTTTTTTTTTTTTTTTTTTTTTTCCCTTTTTTGGGGGTGGGGGGGATAGAATGCCAGAGAGTAAGTCAATAACTGGTCTTTCATGGGAACCTAAATTTTTCACCAGGAACCCATAATGGGTGTGAGAGCGAATCTCAGAATCAGAGTTGAACCAGTGCACTTTGGAGACCCAATTCAGAGCTTGTTGATGGGCTTTTCCTCTCCAGAAAGTTGAAACAAATTTAAGAGAAAGCATCTCAAAAATACTGCTGGAAAAGCTTGGTATGTCTGTGTTTCAATGAGAGTTTCTATTTTAACTTTTCATTATATTTTCTTCTGTCTGATTGGTTGGCTGAGAAAGAGAAAGAGAGGAAAGCTTTGAATTTCTTAAACCTTGATGCTTTTGGTTTCAAGTTAACCACTAACTCTTCTCATTTCTTTTGGTGTATATGGGTGGAGGAATTTAGTTTTTATTTGGGGTCTCAACTTACAAGATTTGTTCATTTAGAAGTGTTGTTAAATTTGCTAACAATGATTACATTTTATTTTTGTTGGTAAAATGTACATAGGTTTGACTTGCCTCCACAAACCATAACCCCTAAGATTGAGAAAGATTTGTGTTTACTAAAGGTGTGCTGAACTCTATTTTTTGTCTATGTAATTTGTTTCTGCAACGCTACTTTTCAATTATGCTCAAATTATTCTCTCGGTAACATTTAATTGTTTAAATTTTTTATAGATAAAATAAAAAATAAAAAATTGTTTTAATTGTTTTGAATTTGCTTAGTGTTTTAACTTTCAACCTTATGTGCTTTAGGGAATGTGCCATTATGTAATTTGGGTCACAGTCATGCAGCTATGGAACTAGGGAAATTATTGAAATGCCTGTGTCTTTGTACATTAATGTTATAGCTTAAAGTGTAATTAGATCTTATTCTTCTACTTAAGAGATTGTTCGGCTTTAGATAATTCACAAATTGGAAAAATAGAAATGACATGGAAGGTAGGGTACTTCCTATTAATGCATTTAATATGTTCTATAATGTAAGTGTAGACATTAGCCTTTGGTTGGATCCATGTTTAGCATTCGAAAATTCATTCCTGTGTATGGAATGTAAAAGTTTTACTTACCAAAAAATAGTTTCCGTAAAGTTTGACTGTAGATGGGTAAAATAACAACTTGAAACTGAAAGTTGGTTAATTTTCCACAAGTTGAACTAGAATTGATGATAGTTATACACTTAAACAACAGTGGCTCTAGTAGTTGTTTTTCTACCAATGATGCTGACAGGGTTGCTGATCTTTTTCATGCCTCCTGTAACTTGTATGCAACATCCTTGGTGAGAGGGATTTACCTTGCACCATACAAAGATGATTTTCTAGGGATATTAATGATATCTTTTAGTCATATATTGCCAGTTAGTTTTCTTGTAAAATGGCATTGGCATAGTAAAGTATAAAACTTGGTATGGTCTTGAAGTAATTATGATGGAAGAGTCCTGGAATCTTTGATTTGTTGCACTATTTGGGATGTTTATAGTTTCAATTTCAAAAAGTTGATTCTGCAACTCAATTTCCCTAAAAATATTGTTATTTACTTGAATGCACATTATTCTATTTGTTTACATGAAATTCACATTAAGAACCCATCAAAACACATCGTAATTTAAGATGTGCTTTAAAATTATTATGTGCTCTTACTTTGACTAAAGTGAGCATTCTATTATCATAACATATTCCAAATATAGGACTAGACCTAATTCATCTCAGTATTTCTCTTTAGTTGAACAAGTCTTACTTAAACAATCTCCCATTTATTTTTGAATTATGCTGGAACTCATTTAGATTTTAAGTCATTTTTTTCTTTCCAATAAAAGAAAAAAGAAAAAGGAATTTAAGTCATTATATATATATGTATATTTATTTATATATATAATGGGAAATTATTCAATATTCCTTGAACAATGCTCTCTCCTCTCACATGAATGATAGGGCCTGAATTTAATTAGTGGGACCTATTATGATGTGTCAGGAAAATAAATTGCTCCCTGTGTACTAAATAATTACAATTAAATAATCACATATAGGAACTTAATGTGAAGCTTGCAATATACTGGTTATGGGTTTATCAAGATAATAGGACACTTGCTTTTTATTTGACTTTGATAGTTCATTTGCTTGCTAGGATTTTAGATTCTATAACTTAGGCAGGTTATTATTGATTTCTAAATTCTTTCCTGCGTTCACAATTTCAGTTGAGAAGTGCCATTGATCTGAAATGGCACTACAAGAAGGGTGATTCAAAATCCAAAACATTGCTCAAGTATTTCCTGGCAAGTCTATTTGTAATTTCTAGACTAAAAGTATAGTATGTGATATCTTGGAGCTCTAACTAGGACAGTGTGTATATTCTCCTTTGGGTGGTATACATTTTGTCATTTAGGCTTGGCTAATTCATACCCCTTTTTGTCTTTTGACAATTAGATCGGGGATGATGATAGTGTCAACATCATACTTCTTCACAGTTAGACTAACGAGGAAAGAGAGAAAGGAGGGAACAATTGCAGCTGAGTTGTTATCTGATCATACCCTTGCTGACTACAGGTGAGATATGCTACACTATCTTGTGTTTGGGTCGTAAACCATATGACCATATCACAACATGATTGTGAATTTAAAGGGTAAAAAGAATGTGGTGTTGTCATTCGTAAAAATGTGTTCGTTTGCCTATATAGAATGGTTGTTTAAGATGAAATCAGCTAAGGGAGTAATCTAAAATGTTATAACAGCATGCTTATCTCAGTTGTCGTCTTTAAATGGACTCACAAAAAAACTTCAGACAGACATAATTTGTGAAGAAGACAGCTATGATTTGAAGCATGGTCATCATATATAATAGTGTAAAAACGTGAGAGAGAATATGGTAATTATTTCCAGCAGAAACTTCCATCTTGACTCACCCCCTTATAAGCAAAAGTTAATTTTGAGTCCTCTATTGTGCACCTTATATGTTTCCATTGCTACATTTAACCAAATTGGAATAATTTTGAATATATTTTAGGAAGTTGTTGCTTCATCCTTGGTTATGTGAAGAGCACAATCAATTATTTCTACGATAATCTGTGTTTGTATTTGATTTACTTCTATTGGGATAGCCAGAATTTCTCTATGAAATGAAGCTTTAATTTCAATTTGTAATGTATCTTTGCTTTGTTTTCCTTTATTAATCTTCCTCTATATTAATCTCTATGTACAGTAAGATGGGAAAAAAAAAAAAAAAAAAAAAAAGTTCAATCCCAATGTGTCCCATATGGGTTCATTTCATCTACATATGCGAAGGAATTGAAGAAAAACAGGGATTGCAGTGGCAGAGGAATGCTTCTTAGAGTACTGAAACAGCTACATACAGTTGGGTTTTAGCTGATGCTCTTGCGTCTTCTGCTTCTCGTTCTTCAACTTATTCTTCTTCATCCGTGAACTTGCCCGAAACATTCACTCAGTTTTGTCCATTTGGAGGCAGGAATTGAGAGGGAACAAGAAAGATCGTGAACAGAGAAGTTGAAAGTGGGAAGCTAAATGAACTACATTAACCGGGCCAAACCCAGTGGGTTGAACGAGTCAGGAATTTTTTTTTTTCATCTGTGTAATACCTTAAAATTAGTTAACGACATCAAATTAACTATTTTCCATATGTAATTGCAACCTAGAGTTTTTATTTTTAAATGGAATAGAATTTGAACTTATGTCGTTGACACTATTGTAATTGTTCTCATCATAATGCTAAGATATCAATCTGTTTTTGGTGTAAATAGATTCAAATTCCACATCTATAATTTGATGATAGAAGATTTTCTAGTTGAGTTAACTATAACAACAACAACAACAAAAAACTTAAATGATTTTTTTTTTTTTTTTTTAAAAAAAATTGGGGGATTAATAATACTTAACATTAAGGAAACCAAAAGTAGAACTATAAAGACAGGAAATGGAACCCACCAGGGCCACTGATAATGTAGTTTTAGGATTTATTACATCCATCAACACCATCATTACTGCGAAGATTAGTGATACTCTCCTCTCTTCTAAGAAAGTATAAGGCTCAACTTTTTTGAGTTTTAACTAGTGTGAAAATTATGTTAATTTGAACAAATTATAATTCACCTCTCTTCTAAGAAAGTATAAGGCCTGACAACTTTTTGGAGTTTTAACTAGTGTGAAAATTATGTTAATTTGAACAAATTATAATTCACGGTTTTTTTTTTTTTTTTTTTTAAGATAATGCAACAATACACAAAACATACTGTATATAGTTTGTATTAACTTAGGTTTGATTTTCTCTAAATAAATTTTAATTGAATTAGGTTCATCCTTTTCTATAAATTGTCTAATTGATATATTGATTAAACTCATTAAATATAGGCTAAATTACACATTATACTCAAAATTTGCATTGTTCTCAACTCAGTGCTTTTATTTTCACCTTTTTTTTTTGTTTTAATTTGAATCCTTTAATTTTCATTCATTTTCAATTTAGCTCTCCTGTTTGATCTACCTCATAGAATTCATTAAAACAACTTCATTTTAGAAAGTGAAAATTTTAATACTTATGATGAGATTGGACAAAATTGACAGAATGACTAAATTGATACTAGATTACAGTTGAAAGAATAAAATGAGAGGAAATGAAATTTAAATGTCTAATTTGAAAATATATTAAAGTTATGCATTTTGTAATTTAAACTTGAATAAATACATATAAAAACAACTTTTTATTGATTTTTCTTGATTATTGCAAAGGATCATTACACGTAGAGATATGAACTAATAAATCTCTCTCTCTCTCTCACATTTATTTTGAGGAAAAATAAATAAATGACATAAAATTGACCAAGATTACATGATTTCTACATATTCATTCTAGCTTGGTTTAATAAAGGGAACCAGATAACATCATTGTAACACATTCAATGACCACATGTTCAGTTTGCAATTCTGCAATTTGCATCATAAAAATTATAGAGTCCATAATTCTAAGACTACAACTTTCCAAGTCTTCAAAAGCTTTGAACAATGACAAGACTTGGTGAAAATGATTGATGCTCATTGATGAAAGGCATGTTTAAAATTATAGGATGTCTTAAGTCTTAACCAATAAAAAAAAAAAAATATATATATATATATATATATATATAGAGAGAGAGAGAGAGAGAGAGAGAGAGAGAGAGAATTTAATTGTAAATTAAATCTTGAATAATATAGTTATAAATAAATAATTTTTGTTGAATTTTTTCGATCATTGTAAGCATACCAAATTCTTTTAATAATAGAATATTTGAGGAAAGAGAAACAAATGACAAAAAACTAACCCAAAATCTTGATTGCTCCATATTCAATCTAGCTCAAATAATAGAAATCCAAATAACATAGTATCTACATATTATGTCGGCAACTCCATAATCAGTATCAAACTAGTGATGGAGCTAGAGAGGGTCAGGGGGGACATGGCCCCCCTTGAATTTTTGAAATTCCTACTAATAGTGCTATTAAATCTAAAAATTACCTTAAATTCTCGCTAATTTTACTTAAATGGCCCCCTTAGGATTTTGAAAAAAAAGATTGATTTTAGTTCCTCGTTTGCAAAATTACTCCTCTTTAAATCCATTGGACCTCCCTCAAATTTCAAAATTAGTTCAAAAAGACACAACAACAACAAAAACAACAACAACAACAACAAACAAAAAAAAAAAAAAAAAAAATTTCAACAAATCCCAAAATCAGCAATGTTATCCACCAAAAAGAAAAATCCTTTTGCACCACACAAACACAAGTCTTTATACTAAAACACAAAATTCTCAAAGTTTGGATAGGCTATTGCGTTTTCTATAAATGCAAAAATTTGGCATTTTAGAAACGAAGTATTGATGAGCTTTATTAAAAGTGCAATTTTAAAACTCATTACAACTAGAAGGTATTTGGTATCAAATGATTCCATGTTAGCAGTATCAAAATACAATAACTGTGAGACATATTAATAAAAAATAATTAACCCATTAACAAGTGAAAGGCACGTATTAGTGGATAATTATTTTTGCACACATGTCTCTTTTTTATTGGATTTTGATTTGAAGGGTGTAAATACCTAAAATATCCTCATAACTTTTCTAAATGACGAAAATATCAGTTGCTTAATGACAACTTCTACCTACTACATCTCGTTGTTCTCAAATTCTCAATGCAAGCTATAGAACACCATCACAGCAAAAGCTCTAATGGTAGTTAAGAAACACTAGGCAAAGGCTTCTAAACCTGGTTTACCCAAATGGCACACAATTGGAAATAGAAGGAAGATGCGTTGGCGAAGCCTTAATTGCACCATTTGCAAGCTCAATCACTCCAGTTGCAGAACGCCATTGTTGCAGGTAGGATCTTTCTTTCTTTTTCTCTCAATAACTTTACATTAAGTTCTTTTTGGTTTTGATTTCAACTTTTCAAATAAAATAAAATAAAAAAATGGTTGTTTAGAATGGCAGTTTAACTAGGGAAGTGTTTGAGAAATTATAATATTACTTATTATATTATATTGAGAAATGCTACGTTTATAATATTATCACAATAAATCATAGATAGTAAATTGTTATTGGTTTTAATTTAAACTTATTATTGATATATATATTGTTTACCAATAATAATTTGTCACTTAAAATTTGTTATGGTAATATTGTGTAAATATTAAAGACATAATATTTCTCATATCTAAAAAACTCACTATAACTTGTCTAAAATTAATGCTCTGAGTGTACCTTGAGTCCTTCATATTAGAATTATCTCCTTTTTGATAATTTACCCTAAAAACAATAATTTTTCACAAATGGTCAACTGACAAAATGCTTTCTTTTCCTTTTTTTTTTTTTTTTTTTTTTTTTAACCCCATGCTTGTATGTGGTTTTAAAAATTGTGTTGTTAAACGTACGTTGAAAAAAAAGGCTAATTTCTAAAAATACACTTTTATTTTTTGCAGCTTATCCAAAGAGACTGACTAAAAAAAAAACCCAAATCTATTTAGGAAAAAAAATATCCCTTCCGCCACTGCTGCCGTCTTTAACCTGCAATTAACCGTTTGCCTCCACAACTCGCCGATTTGCCACTCCCAATCGCCACCTGAGTAGAAGCCAGACTCCAATTTAGGCTTTTAAGTTCCAACCTTACTCACTGTGCGGGTGTATCTTTTTCTCTCTCTTTTTTGGCTAAACTGCAGGTGTATCTCTTTCTCTTCGTTTATGCATGTTAGTCCCCAAAAAAACGAGAGGAAAATGTTGAAGAAGAAAGGGAGTAGAAACACGATGACTCTCAAAGACTTTCACGATAGCTCCATCCCAACTGATCTCCCTCTTCCCTCTGCTCTCGGTGGCTGGCTCCACCCCAACAGAAAGAAAAACTGAGAGAGAGAGAGAGAGAGAGAGAGAGAGAGAGAGAGAGAGAGAGAGAGAGAGAGAGAGAGAGAGAGAGAGAGGTGTTTGCTGCTAGAGTTGGAAGAGGGGTATTTAGGTCTTTTGGCTTAGTGCCACTTAAGCAAAAGTCACATAGGAGGCATGTGATTGTACTTTCCGTCTAACATAGCAGCGAATTTATCCTTAGGGTGTAAACCGTAAAAAGTAATATTAATGGTTATAGTTTAGAGTGCAAAATGTACATTAAAAAAGTTTAAGAAGTAAAGTGTAATCTAAACATACTTTAGGATGATAAATAATAATTTCCCTTGCTCTAAAAGAAATACTCTAGTTTATGCTTTTGCCTTTTGGATCTCCTACAACTTTTTATTGGTTTTGTAATTGTTTACAACTTGCATCTACTATAATATTATAGTTTTGATAAATGATAGTACTATCTACTGTTTTGACAGCCGTGGATAACTTTTGTGTTTAATTTGTATATCATATGTGTTTTGTGGTTTATATTTTTCTCAATTGTTATATTATTTTAATTTTTATTTAATTTTGATAGTGTTTTAAGTAATTGAATTAAGTTATTATTATTGTTAAATTTAATAAAAATTTATTATGGTTGTTTATGATATATTATTATGTGTACTTATTTATTGAAGCATTGATACAAATACAAATTCACTTTAATTGTTTGGTTTAGTTATAAATTATTTTAGTAATATGAAGGAAGGTGGGGTATAATTTTTTTTTTAAATATTTTAAATACATGCAAAAGTGGTGTCATAACTTTTGACCAAACTGTTTCATTTTCTATATGTGAGATACCTAAAAATAGAATATGCTAATTATGAAATTAGGACTTCCACTTTTTTTAGTCATCAATTTTTATTTTTTTTTAATGTTTAGTTTGCCCCCTAGAAAAATTTCTGACTCCGGTTTACCCCACACTTATTTCTCAAACCCAATAAAAGGATTCAAATTCAATCAAGCATTAAATGATGATTGTCCTAAATCCTTAAAGTCAGCTTGTCCCTTTTATAGTGTGAGAAATAAGTGTGGGGTAAACCAGTGAGTTTAGCAAGCCTTCCCTACATTGAGCAGGTCTTTTGAGAGCGCCAAAAAATATATTTAAAATAGGGAATAACCTGAAATGAAGGGCATGAGTCCTAAACTGAATTAGAGAAATATAGAATATCAAAATTGCAGTAAAACTCACCCTTATTCACACAAAAATCCTTACACCTTCATACACATCATGATTAGTTAAGTAGATAGCTTAGTATATTTTTTGTGCATTCTTAAAGGTACTAAACAGTCTAAACATAAAATTATTACTTCTCCTCCATTACATGGATCACGATCATCCCCATCCTAATGCTAACAATTCCATTCATTTCAATTTTAGCACTTGTTGCAGTGTTTTCCCTCTGTTGGAGGCTTGTTAAGTGTATTGAGGCACTCCACTAGCCTTCTTTGCCGAATGTGCAGACAAGGGTGGTGGATTCCACTCCCTAAACTAATTCAAAGTCCACAGAGAGAACCGATCAAGCACAAGCAGGTGGCAGTCCAAAAAAAGGACCCAACAATCTTGTCATGCAATCTTTGTTTAAGGAACCTTTGCCTTGGCATAAATGACACCAAGAGTTGATACACAACACAACCATTCTATAGTTTGCCAATCAAGTAGTATTTTTCTTTGGGGCAACTTGAATATAGATGAGATTCTTTGGAGATTAAATCTTGTTTTTCCTTATATGTCTCAATTGAATGGACTCTGTGATTATCAAACTTAGTCAGCTATGTCTCACGGGCCAATGTAGCTTAGATATCAGGGTTCGATGCCTTGGTCATACTCACAATATTTTCACCATGGTGAATCGTAAGCAGATAAGTGAAAGAGTTAATTCTTTTTCAATTAAAAACCTAAAGTAGTGAAATTTTAAATAAATAAATAAGGTAAATCTCCATATGAAACATTTGTATAGCTTCTTAAATAGCGCCTTACATTTGATAGTGTTTCTCTCACTACATGACACAAACTACACCTCTACCAAAAAATGTAAGGAATTAAGGTGTCAAAATCACAAAAGGAAGATTGCAAAATCCATGCTAAACAGTTACATCCATGATTATATAAATACATATGATTAAGATTTGAAGAATGTACAAAACGCTTTTTAGTTTACACAAGAAAAATTTTGAAGGAAAATAATGACGAATTCTCATCGACCTTGTTTGATAGCATCACCAATCATAGGTTTAGAAGCATTTGCTAGTGAATTCCCTACATCACCCACAATGCTTGTACTGGCTGTTGATGAGTTGAAATAGCTAATATCAGTTGCACCCTCACCGATTACGTTGGTTATATCATCATATTTCCAATCTGTCAAATATCCTGGCCTTGAAGTTACAGTGCTCACTTCAATATCTCTAGAGAGCATTGCCACCACACGCGACATTGATGGTCGTAACGTTGGGGATGCTTGAGTGCACAAAAGAGATACTCCTATTAGTCGTTTTACTTCTTCCTCATTGAATTCTGATAATTTAGAGTCCACAAGATCAACTTCACGGTTGTTTTCATGCAACTGCCAAGCCTGAGAAAGATATATATTTTATCAGAGTAGCTTTACAATATTGTGTACAAGTGGTGGCAGTGAGTGATCCATTTGTTTCAATGAGATAACTTTCTAGTGGTTCAGAATATTCGATGAGATAACTTTCTAGTGGTTCAGAATATAGTATAGAAGTAATGGAAGTGAGAATCCAATTGTTTCAATGAGTCTAGCTATCCAAGTGTTCATAATATAGTATAAAGGTATTGTTAGTGAGTATTCAAATTGTTTGAATGAACAAGACAACCATGTTTTAGTTTATTGGGGATCTATATAAAATCTACTTGTTTTCCCTAAAGTCACCCACATGTTCATCTTGTGAATCTAACAGTCACTCCATCTTAAATACTCATTTTGAATGTTTTGTGACATATGGATGAGTGACACTGACAGGTCAAGATTGAAATATATTTCTATATAACAGTGTGTAAACTTCAAAATCAAGAACATCACAAATTATGAATAATCAAGAACATGTGTTATCATGAATTTCATAAAATAACTTGGAACGAGACCATTACATAGTATTTGGTCACACAAAAAGTAGACTCTTACTCACATAGATTTAGGTATGGAGACTCATTTGATTTCCCATTATGCTGCAAAGTGGACTCATTTTGCAAATACTCTAAATAAGCAAATAAAATTATTTTGCTTCCATTAGACATCCTAACTTTCCTCTTTATTTATTGGTAAGTTATGATCCAAGTTTTGCTGGTACTTCAACTTTTGGCAGAACCAAAAAAATATATATATATATATATATATTTGTGGATGGATCATGACTGTCATGAACCCAAAACACATATCCAGACAAAAATAAATGCTACTGAAACTTTTTGAATGAAAAAATCCATCCAATTAAAGAAAAATGACTGTCATGGTGCACAAAAATATTTTTCATACCCATTCAAGAAGATATATCTTTTCTTCTTCCAAGCTTGAGTCAGAATTTGGCCTGCCACTAACAAGCTCTAAAGCCACAACACCAAAGGCAAACACATCAGCCTTCTCTGTAAGGTGCCCACGCATGGCGTACTCCGGTGCAAGATACCCACTGCATCAATAAAAATCACATACACAAATTAGTGCTAATCTAACTAAATCAATAAATAAATAAAAAAGGATTATGTAATTCACAAAGACAAGGTGACAAGCTAAGCCTCTAGTATCTTACATAGTCCCTGCAACGCGTGTGCTTATGTGGGTCTTTTTATCATCATAAAGCTTGGCCAAGCCAAAGTCTGATATTTTGGGGATGAGATCAGAGTCAAGCAGGATATTACTAGCCTTCACATCTCTGTGCACAATCCGAAGCCGTGACTCCTCATGAAGATAAACTAAACCTCTTGCCACACCCAAGCATATATTGAAGCGTGTTGACCAATCGAGGTTCAAGGTTCTTTTTCCTGTCTCATGCAAGCATATAAATTAAATCTACATAGTATAAATAAATACTTACACACACAATTAGCAACAGCAAAGATGCGTTCACATACCAAATAATGCTTGATCAAGACTTTTATTCTCTAAATACTCATACACAAGGAGTCGTTTATCTCCCTCAATGCAACATCCATACAACTTCACAAGGTTACGGTGTTGCACAGCAGATATAGTAGCAATCTCAGTTAGGAATTGGTTCTTTCCTTGGTGTGATGTTACAGACAGTTGCTTCACAGCAATTACTCTCCCATCATTAAGTGTTCCCTACTCAATACAAAATACCAAACAAAATAGTAAAGAATCTGTTTAAAAAATATCACCCATCTACGTTTAATTTTAATATATTATAGTAAATAGAAAAGAAGAGTTTGGATAATTAGGATGGATGGCTTAATAGAGATGTAATTTAGACTTCTTATCTGATTGATGTCTTAAGTAAAGTCAAACAATGTAAAACAAAACCACACAATACCCAATTATACATAAAATTTATAAGGATAAATTTCAAAAAATTGTAGTTGCTTAATGGTCACCATCACTATGAACTTGCATGTCCATTTTAATCATTTTCAATTTTATGCCTCATACCATTCAAGGAAAAGTATCAGGCAGGAATGACAGGTTGCCCAATATAAATTTTCTACAAAGCACTAGATTGCCTTCATATGGCCCAAAACTTCGATTTCTAAAATAAAAAACTTGCTTTCTGGAGTGTTTTTCCTTCCAATGATACAAGCAATACATCTAGCAAGCTATAAACTACCAAAAACGTAATCTTATGGATCCCATTTCATAGATCAGGTAACGAACCTTACTAATGTCTAGAAAAGAAGGAATTAAAAAAAAAAAAAAAACTTTTATGCTCCAAGTAAATATAATCTTGTTTGGACTTCAATTATTTGGTTAGAATCTCCTAATACTAAAAGATTTTGGAAATTCTTCATTCGTACCAACTGTGATTACTCAAACTACTATACCCTCCACAAAATGTAATTACCCATCTATTGGTTCCCATGATTATCAAATCTAACAAACATCAGCCAGAGATGATTTTTTCTTGACTAGTCCATTTTTAACAATCTTAAACAACTACTCAAACTTTAAACCATCCATGAGGATATTAATTTTCCATAATCAACAATGCAGGATTTCATCATAGTTTGTTTAGAGTGAGACTACATAGAATGTGTCCAATAAATTTTTTTTTTTTTTTGGGGCAAATTACATTTTAAACTATATAGTTTGGGTTGATTGCAATTGAAGCCTAAACTTAAAAAGTTTCAATTCACCTCCTCCATCTATTTTTTCCAAAATCGTTTACCAAATACATGTGCCTATACAACTGTGTTTTACAAAGCTTAATGACACAAATTTGACACCTAATAATATAAAAAAAGGAAATACGGCATTATTTTGGACTTACCAAAGTGCACCCTTTTGGACTCCGGTAAGTAAATGGCATTAAGGAAATAGGGATAGAAGGGGTTGGTTAATTGAAAGTTCTCCTTGCTAATTTGCTAAGTGGAAATGTGGTTTTTTAGTTTTGCATTATTTTGTCATTTGGTTTGTTAGTTTCTGGGATTTTGTCCCTGATCTGTGTATTTGGGTAGTCAATCATGGTTGCGTAGTTTAGATATTGTTGTCTAGTTGTAGTTGGGAGCTGTTTGCTCTGTTGTAGCCCTTAACTGTTGTGGCTGGTTTCAGCTTGTTGCTTAATAAAATTCACTTGATTATTGGTGAAAAAAAAACTTTCAACTTCTAAGTAAAGTAGAAAGATAACAATAAAAGAAGATGAATGTGAATTAGAACTAGTAAAAGAAATAGAAAGGGGCATATGGATATGGGATTATGAATCTTCATTTATTTTTGGATCAATTTAATTCTACAGCAATTGCAACTGCAGCTTCTCGCCAATCATAGGAACAAGATATCATGGTAAAGACAACCAAGTAATTTCACAACAAATGGAAAAAGAAAATAAAAGGATAATATAAAGCAAAAGAAAAAGGGCGATGTTTAACTCTGTGATTTGTCAATAGCTATTTCTTGGAAATATCAATAGATGCATAGAAGCTCTAAACTTATATCAGACAGTCAACTTTAAGGCAATGGCTTGGTTTCAGCCACTAAAGTTCTTGATTAGAATAAGGAGTTACCTTATAAACTGGTCCAAATCCTCCCTCTCCAAGCTTATTATCAGGATTAAAATCTTCTGTAGTTGTCTTTAGCTCAGCATAGCTGAAAGTGAATGTTTTAGCATCTATTCCAAGGAGCTCTGCAATGTCAACATAAACACAGGTTGTAACACTGAATCCAATAACTAGTAATCGATTTGCTTGAGTGGTTTAAAGCAGAAAACTCAGCAACGTTTTTGCAAACTAAATGAGGAACTATCCTTTTCTTAAGTATCAATGATCAATGTGTTTTAGTCCAGAATGTTGTTGCACTGAAGCAGGAGATTGGGTAGGAAGCTTAATAAATGGGAATTTGTCTATAGCCTTTGTCTATAGCCTGGGGCTTCATTGGCCACATAAATTATGTTTCTCCCTACTCCTTTTTGGCCATATATGTCTGTTTGTGTGTGCATGCGTATTATTCCAGGACATGTATAGAAAGAGGTTTTAGTAAAAATGCTGATGTATACAAGAAATGATACACTGCATTTTATACTCAACCTATTATGGAGTATGCGGAGGCCACCTCACTAATAGCAAGTACCATAGCATCACATAAGGAAAGAGTTCCATCTTTCTAACATGTAGAGAAAACTGAATAAAGTTTGATAACTATCGTCATGCATGTGCAACATGACTTTTGGCCTACCTTCATCAACATTGGTTGGCAGTTTTGTTCTTCGAACAATATAGAAAACAATGAAAACAGCCAGAAAGATAGTCAAAAATAACAGTGGGTGTAAATTCTATTCTTGTTGCTCCTTGGAGGACTGTTACTAACAGTGGGTGTAAATTCTATACTAAAGTAAGATAGTCAATAATATGTTACTAAATTGTGAGGAAACCAATACCTAATCTTTCTAAATTGCATCTATAGTTTCTGCACTTTTTTACCTGGGGTAGCACTGATGGCTGAAATAGAAGGCCCATAAGTACCTTGAGCAGGTACAAAGCAAGTCCCCTTTCCAGCCCAAAAGAGATGGATTTCAAGGTAGTTGTGTGATACCTGAACATTATTATGTTCCTTCTGAACAGCTACAAAAGAGGCACCACCAGCTTCCTTTCGTATGTCAAAATCCTTTAAAACAAGATTCCCCTAGAGTAAACAAATTCAAAAATTAGCCCCCCCCAAAAAAAAAAAGGAATGAGGATAAGAGGAAAGAGGTCATTTTATAGGAAAATTGGAGAGGGAATACATCAAAGGTTTCATTCAAAATCCTTATCATGATTATAGACATATTTTAGATATCAAAACTATTTTGAGTTTTGGATATAAATTGCAAAAAAAGTGAAGAAATCACGGAGGTAATGGTTGTACCGTACTTGACAAAAATTCTGAGAAAAATAAGAGCAAAATAGATAGTTAAAGAAAACATGAGAAGGGGCCAAAATCAATGGAGTCGATACCGTACCGTACCGTACCGGCCGGTATTTTCCTTACCGGAGCTTAAAACGGTACCGAAACACTTGTGTTTCGTTCCGATTCAAATACCGGTTATACCGGGTTGTTCACTTGTTCCGGCTATACCGGACGAAATATCACATTTCGGCCAGAAAAATCATACCGGACCGGAACATGACTTTCAGATCAAAAAGAAAGAAAAATTTTCAGATCCAATATCTCTCTCCCCTCTTTCAGTAACATATTAACTTACGGTCTCTCACTATGCTGCTGCCGCCGCCAGAAAATCACCGCCACGTTGCCGGAGTCCCATTTCGCTGATCTTCTTCTCCTCCCACTTCTTCATCTTCTTCGTTAGATAACCCAGAACCTCTTTCCTGGCTTTTGTTTTGTTTTGGTTTGGCCTCATCTTCATCTTCAGTTTCTTTTGTTTTGTCCCTTTTGTTTATGTGCTTGACCAGCTTTACCCAACTTTACTACTAATAAATTCCAAGTTCCAACTTCAGCACCATTATTATTAAAGGTGAAGATGATTTCAAACTTAACTTCCTTTTATTAACGCCCATTTGGTAGGTTACACTTATTTTTAATTTTTAAACAATATTATATATATTTGTATATTTTTTTATTTATATATATTTTAAAAAATTATAAACAATATTACTCAAACATTTTCTACCAAACCGACCCTAAGTATTTTATTTATCTTTAATTTATGTATTTTATTTTTAACTTCAACTACGGTACCCCAAATATAATATCTAATGAATTTATTATTATAATAATAATAAATAAGAAAACCTACTACCATGTGTCATCTAAAAAAACTTTGTATTATTAACAATAATAATTAAAAATAATATCAATGTATAATGAATTTTAAAAGATAGCATTTTAACTAAAACTTAAGGATCCAAGATATTTAAATGAGTTTTTTTTTTTTTAAGATATTTAAATGAGATGTTTTATAATTTATAAATACTTTTAATAAATTATGTGCACTTTAACTTTTACTAACATGAGTTTTACACTTCATCATTACTAAATTTGAACTCTTTTTAAAATAACAGTAATTCCAAAACGGTACACTGGTATTGATAGGTACCGAAATATTTCAGTCCACTTGCTAAACCGGTACAATCTCCAATACGAAATTGACTCCCTTGGCCAAAATAGAGAACTGCTAGTGGCAAATTTAGAATTGATTAGATAATTTCAATTGTAAATATGCATCATATTCAACAAAAATCTATATTGATGAATAAGACAGTCAACATATTTGTTCTTATACTCTTTTTCTATAAAGAAATATACACTTAGATTGGCATCATAATCCCTAGTCACGATCATGGTGCGAAATTATTAAACTACACAATTAATGGTTAGCAAAGAAACTTACACTTATATGCTAGGGTGAATAAATTTCTTAGGCAATGCAAACTTCATTTTAAATGAAAAACGCTGAAGTTCTAAAACAATTCGATAATATGATGCAGACGTGGATATAAATATCAAAGACATGCCTCCCAAGACCTTGCCATGTGTTAGAGTTTACAAACGCTATTTCTGCAAACTGGAGGCTCACAATGTAGTTTCCATTCTCGAGCCCTAGGCCATAGTATCGTAATGATGAAGCAGAGAGTCGGGCTGTTTGGAATAGCTTTGAGTCTAAAGTATTTGTGAATTGTGATAACGAAGAACTTGTATACTGAGCATTATTGGACCCACTAAAATATCCAACATTACTAACTGCCCACCTTTCTGTGTCAACCACATAATTTGTGGCTGGACCAAGTGTCTCATTATCCCTCTCATACAAAATCCCATTAGAAGAGGTAATCTAAGGCCCACCACACTTAATTGCAAACTCAGAATCTGTAAACAATATATTAAAAAAAAAAAAACAGTCATTGATGTGTAAGCTCAGAAAAGGTAATTAAATTTAGCATTCATAAGCATGCTATGCATTTCAATAGTGGGCATGCTTGAATTTAGAATTCTGACTAGTAGTCTGGAAAAAAATAAAAAATAAAAAATAGAATGTAAGTTCAAAAATAGTTTAATTATCTGCAAGTTGAATGTGCGACTTAGTGCTAAGTACAAAAGATTTACATATTCAAACCTGAGCTTTTTAAATACTCTTTTAATGATCACCAGTATAGGGTCCTTGGCAGAGGTTCACTAACCTTGCAATTTTTCTTTTTAAAGTACATCAATATTTTGTAAACATTTGAAGTTTCATCAATTCGTATTCTGCTTAGAAGCACCAATCCTAGAGTATAATCTTCTCGAGGTTTGACCTCAATACCTACTAATACTTTCCAATATTACAATCAAGTGTGATTTTTTAAATTGTACTTACATCTGCCAATGCCTCGACTGCAAGGAAAACCCCATTGAAGATAGTTCAATCCTGAAGGCAAAACACTAAAGCAAAACAGAAATGCACTTAGGCAAGGATTATGTCTAAGTGAAACTTAAATGACTAATTTGAAAGTTGGAGGATATAATTTGGAGTTTAAACTTAAATAAATATGTTTATATAAAAATAGATTTTCTTGATCATTACATGGGATGTGGATGGGTAGAAAACTAGATATGTAATTACAATCCATTTTTATTTTTATTTTATTCGAGAAAAAGTAATGGATGACGTAAAACTGACTCAGATATCATGATTGCTACACATTTGATAATTGACATGCACTTAGTCTGCAATTATGCAGTCTACATCAAACAATTATTATATAGTCCAAAATTTTAAGATTATAACTTTCTGAGTTTTTGAAATTTTCAAACAATAACCAAAAGACTTTGGAAGTTTTGAACAATGACCAAAGACTTGGTGAGATGTTAACAAGATTAAAGACTTCTAATGGTGTAATTCATTTTCATGATTAAAGGTATCTGGCATATCAATGACTTAAAAAGAGCTGCAATTATTTTCTTCCACAAAAAATTTTAAGAGATAAAGCTACTAAGGGTCTATTTGAATACTGCTTATTACTGAAAACTAAAAACACTGTAGCAAAATAATTTTTAAATGTATAAATAATGCTGTGGGACCTAGTTTTAAAAAAAAAGTTGCTAAATGAAGGTACTTGTAGGTTCTGTGAACAGTGCATAGAATCCACAAAAAAAAGCTTCCGCTAGGAAATGTGCAAAACGCGCTTCCCAAACGGAGGCTAAGGGCCCGTTTGGTCATAGAGTTCAAAAATTGTTGTTTAAAAAGATGTGAAAGTTGTGGTTTAAAAAGTGTTGTTGAAAAACGTGTTTTAGTGTTCATAAAACAAAAAAAAAAAATGTGTTTGGTATCATGGTTTAAATAACATGTTTCAGTGTTCAAAAAACATAAATATGTGTTTGGTATGTGTGTGTTTGATTTAAAAAAAAGCTGACATACTATACAAAATAAAATTTTTTATTTGATGAGAGCAAAGGGTCTGATGAGCGGAAGAGAACCGAACACAGATATGTCACATCAGGTGGTCCCCACTGTGTTTGAAGGTATTTATGGTACTGCCACTTCCTATCGAAAAAATGTTGTTTGTTGTTTAAAAAGAGGCCACGGGTGATTTCAAAAAGTATCATTTAAAAACAAATTTTCAACAACAATTTTCAAGTAACACTAAACACAGATATGTTGCCAATTGCGTGTTTTTATTTTTGAACACTAGTGTTCAATGTTTAAACACTGAACACTAGTGTTTAAACTTGGTGACCAAACGGCCACTAAGCGTGCGTTTGGATTTTGATTATAAATGAAAATTATTTCACTATTCAGCTTATTTTTGCTACTATTTATGAGCCTCACTGCACTTTTTGGCACTCTTCATGGGCCTTATTGTATTATTTCAACTAACTTTTACATTTATCTATAGTACTTTCAACAATAATTTTTCAGTTTCAGCAAAATAAGCGGTATTCAAACACATCCTAATTAAACTCTTCCTACTTATTATTTTGGAAAACTCTATCTTCCCCATAAGTTCACTCCCCCTAGTAAATTATCAAAATATTACAAATGTAGGTATACGTATTTAGAAAAAGCTAGTCCATGTTACAAAAGAGCAATCTAAAAATTCATGTATTATATTGTTTAAGTTGCACCAATCACATTTTTGTTATCCATTTATCATTGTTT
>JAPQVW010000287.1:0-33377 GCA_028535905.1 Quercus berberidifolia
TTTATCTGTATGATGTACCTATACAATAAAAAAATCTTAATCTGATGAATTTTGGTATTATTGAACTTACCTTGCCGTAGTACTGGTCAGAGTCAAGGAAAGCCTTGGCAGTCGCAGTCAGCTCGCTGGGGGAGTTCTGGATGCTGAACTCTCCACCAAGGCTCTTGATGGGGGACGTGACAGCTAGTTTGATTCCAAACTCGTTATCGGAAGATGTCTTGGCGACGATGATCTGAGTGCGGCGGTTCTTGGTGCCTGGTGAATTGAAATAAAAACAAGTCATATTTTTGTCCGTGTTCTGTCTTGTGAGGTTTTATTTTTGACTAGTTGCTGGAGGGAGCGATGAGACCTTTGCCCAGCAGTGGGACAACATAGGTTACATAAAAAAAGTTTCTGACCACGGCTTCGCACGCGTTGTTTAAGGAAACATTTAAAGGTTATTTCTATCCCATGAGAACTGATGTGGTAAAAGAAAAGGATAAAAAGATGTTTTTTTTTTCAGACCTAGACCTACATACATATATGCAAACTTCAGCTCAATCTGATCAGTAGTTTTGGCGTGAAAATCCATCTATCCATCCATCCAAGCATCCAAACTTTCGCATTTATAATATTAGTGTCATGATTAGTGTGATAAATATCACAGCTGATCTAAAATCACTTAGGTATTGCAGGATATTTATATATAATTTATTGTTTTGGTAAGTGCTTTTAGTGATGATAACCATGATAGTTTCGAAAGCTATAATAGTTTCAAAACCAAAAGTAAAAGTAGTTAAATACAGGTTCTTCAGTGTTACAAACTAAAACCAAGAACGTTTTATATTATTTTAATTCTTCTGTCTTTTTAGCATCTGTTAAGAAACTGTAGAAACGAAACTGTAAGCTAAGACATATTATTATATGAAAAACGTACCTTCAGCTTCGAAAAGCAGATCCAAGGTGGAGGTTTTGCCGTCGTTCTTGATGAGACCTCTAACGTGGTAGCCCTTGAGGTCGTTCTTCTCGAGCACCAGCTTCAGTTTAGATTGTCCGCTGAGGCGGGTAGCGTGCCAGGTACTTGGAGATGGAGGCTTGAGCATCGGGACCTGGAGAAGAACCATTCGTTATCTTCTTAATCGTTAGTAGCAATTATGATCTTTATCGTAAGCGATAGCTAAGTACTTAAGTGGAAATAATTAGGGAATTTTCTCTTCTTTCTTTTGTACTTGTGAAATTATTTGGAATTGACAGTACCTACATATATACGTATGTATATATGTACTGTCAATTCCAAATAATTTATAACATAACAAAGTGCCCATTTCTCAAACGTCGATAAAATATTATTTTTAAATAGTTTTAAATTTATCTTTTTTATTATAATGACAGTTGTGTTTTGTGACTGAGTACAGTAGATTGTTCCGATTGGACATTGTGTTTTGATAATCAACTTACCAGAAACAGAGAACGGCAGCGACACTTCACCGCACAGCGTGAGCCCGAGTAACCCAGACAGCTGATCAAAGCAGCCAGCATACTCCTTCCTCTGTCCATTAACAGCGATCTTCGTCTGCTTCTCTTTCTGTCCCTTTTCAACAGTAATGTAGACCAGGTCATTAGAAGCGACGAGAATCTCTTGCTTCTCGACGGGCAGACCGAGTTGGATGTCGATTCCGGAACCGTTGTCGAGAACCTTGGCCACCAGGTGGGCTCCCGTGGAGGAATGTAGGTTGGTGACGACTTTTAGACCGGTGGCGACCGCGTCGGCGTCCACCACCAGGGTTCCGGTGATCTCGATGTCGGTGGATGGGATTAGTTTGATGTCGATCTTTGCATTCTGTGAGAAAGAGCATCAGCATTGTAGTAAGAATGTAAAGCTTTTTTTTTGGGTTTGTTTTTCACGAAACGATAACATGACGGATTAAATAACAAGGCTTAGTTTTACTAAAATAGAAAATATTCTTTAGAAGTATTAAATCGTGCGTGCCATTCGTAGTTTGGTTTCAGTGTAATTTTAGTGCAGTAAATCAGCGCGCTAGTTTAGAGTCGAAAGTACGGCTAAGTATACCTACTGGTAGTGTTTCTGACTTAGTTAAGTTTAGAGTTCGAAGAGTAGAGTTCGATTACAAATGCAGTATCAGTTAACAAACCTGAGGATTAGTGAGGCATTGCTTCAGATCGAAGTTGGTGGAGAAGTCGACGCGAGCCGTGGCGGCCCCTGTGAGGTCCAGCTTCAGGGGGGAGACCGGCAGACGTAGGGTAGGACAGCTCAGCATCCAGGAAGAGAAGGTGGGTTCGGAGCTCGCTCTGAAAGAGTGTGAGAAGAGATGATGAAAAAGAAAAAAAAAACGCACAAACAACATAAAACATAAAAGAACATTAAAATTCATTGCAGCAAATACAATGTAATAGAACAAAGTACCTAGGCACATATTAGAGAGAGGTTTTACCACTCCAATAGCTGCCAATTCCGAGGCAAAACGTGACTATTGCGATATTTACAAGTCGGGTTGCAAATAAGGTCAAGAATTTTAATAATATATGGTCCGGACAGTAACCAAGCACACCTCAGATGCTCTGAGGTTGACATACTGCCCACGAACTTATCTCACGAGCATATTTTGTGTCACAGATTACATTTAATATGAAAAGCTTGCCATAACTCACCGATGCGTGTTGAGCCTTGCCGATGCCTCCATGGATAGCTTGCAGGATATTGTCCAGAACCCTGTTATAGTCGAAACCCTTGTCATCTCCGAGAGATAGGAAAACGGCGTCGGTTCCGAACAGTTTCACGTACAGGTCCAGGTCCAGTTCATTGTCAAAGTGCAGTTCTTCGGCTTTCAGCTGGAAAGCAGAAATGATTAGCATAACATAAAAAGCTCAGTAAACCTAACATACTAATTTTAGAGTCAAAATGAGGACAAAGCTTACCGCTACTAAGCTACAAACTAAATTTGTATCTCTTAGAATCTACCTAGGATATATGTACGTTGTAGGAGGCAACAGGCAGGAAGCAACAACATTTCTTACTAATCTAGGACCTAGAATAACAAGAAATGTTTTTGTGTTACACATAAACATTTTTAAATTTACTTTTATCTATACCTAACGGAAAAGGATAATAAATAACTCTCTTATTTATAAATTCCTAGTTATGTCTTAATGTATTTTATGTTTACCTTAAATTAAGCTTATGTTATTTTGATTGGGCTTGTAAAATTTAATTGTATATTTTACTACTGATCTGAGATCTTGATATTCCGCGAATGATTCATAATCATTTGTAGGTAATTTAAAAAAAAACAATAGGAATATTATTAAGACTTAAAACGGGTTATAAACACTATAAACCCGGCCTTGACCTCGGGTCTGACCCGAATGTTACACTCCTCGAGTTTCAATTAAAAGGAAGTGTACCTATTTACGTACTAACAATACAGACAATACAAGAAAGTTTTATTGTACCTACACCAACAAAAGAATATTAAAAATTTTCTTACGCTTTTGTCGAAGCTATCAATCTCTGTCTTGACAGAGCGGCGCCCTCTGTTCAAAGCTTCCTGCACCTTCTTGTTGGACTGCTGGAATGCATTGATGAGGGTGTCCACGATGGCCTGCGCTCCCTTGGTCTTCAGAAGACCCTTGGGTCCGAGGAAGTGCTCGATCACCAGGTCGAGGTTACCTTGACGGCCGCCCAACTGTGGAAGTAATTAGTTAATTAGTGGAATTTCTCAAGGAAATGGCCTTTCTCAGTATAGTGGGTTGGCTGCTTTTATCTCAAGTATAAATTGGTCAAAGTATGTGGGGGTTTTCAATTCGCTTTTGTCACATTTCGTGACAGATAATAATTTTCGTAAAATCCTGCACACATCGTGATCGTAAAATTTTAGAAAGGTTTTTTTACACGGCCCTATTGCTTTTTCGACTAATATTCGTCCAATTTAAACCTAATGTAGGCTCTATGGCTCTTCTAACCAAATAATACCCAATTACTTGAATGTTGTATTTGTACATGAATGTACGTATACATATACATATCTATCTATCGCAAGACGACACTAGAAAATGGTACTGTTACCAATTGTAAGGAATTCCTCAAAGTTTGCCAAGAATGTTGAACACGTGTCCAAAGATCTCGGTGGTGAGGTTCAGTGAGGCCGGGCGCAGGATGAAGGAGTTCTGTGAGTTAGAGCATCAACTCACAGAACTCCTTCATCATGCGCTCGACAACGCTGCCTACTCCCAGCGCGTCCACATTGAACGATCACTCGCGGTAGAACGATTAGGTATTTACCTACAAGAATGTTAAACTCGTGTCCGAAGATCTCGGTGGTGAGGTTCAGTGAGGCGGAGCGCGGGATAAAGGAGTTCTGTGAGTAGATGACGCTCTGCTCGACAGAGCCGCCCACGCCCAGCGCGTCCACGGTTGAACGAAGACTCGCGGTAGAACGAGTATTTTCTGAAAAGGGATAAATTTATTACACTGGCTGATATACAAAAGAATAACATAATGTAATTGTTTTGAAGTAAACCAGCCAATCCTACAAAACTTAATCGCAAAAGGTTAAAAAACATTTTTTTTGATGGATTGAAACAAACCAAAACAAAACAAAAAACATACCTATAGCCGAACATCTAAGTAGAAGTCGGTTTATAAAATAGTGTACATAATTAAGAAAAACAAATGTCAAGATACATAAGTGATAGATAGTAGTAGCACTCAGTAATATAGTGAAATCAAAAAATATCAGCTACACAACAAAAAAATCTTCTTCAACTTGACCAGCAGTGGACTGCACTTGGAGCAGCACTCCACAGACCTCTGTGCCTATGATGCTCGATATCGGATGATGATGATGATGATTACACGATGGACTCATTAATACCTGTCATCGATGTTAAACTTGTTGGGTGTTCCGATGTTGCCGTAGTGCTGTTTAGCGAGGTGCTTCTCAGGGTTCGCGGAAGAGCGGATGGCGCGGAGAGACGATGTGATGTAGCGGCCAACTGCAGAAAAGATGATGACGTCAGAATAATACCTACTTATAAGGAGCTTGATTCGGATAGGAACATTGATTTCCTATAAACTTCTCTTATTGACACTTGGTATGCTGAGCCATTTGCGTAAGGGTATCTGAATAACTTAGTTTCAAATAGCCTTATAAATAAATTACCCACCATTCTAAGTTTATTTCCTTGTTAGGTGCACTTTTGATGATGCATTTTTAAACGTTCCTCAAATACTTATTCATTGTGAATGTAAGAGGGTTAACTACTAACCTTGTTTATGTTGGAAGAACATCAACGCTCCATCCCGTAACGGACACGCAGGGACGCGGATAAATTGGGCAAACCTACGATAGTCTTTATAGTAACATAGGCACCTATTTGTTTATACAGTGCGAATGAAAGGTAGGTAGGTAGGTAGGCACCTATAATCTAATTAAATAGTGCTAACCTTGGTGTACAGGCTCAGTTTCCAACAAAGTCTTGATCTCGTTCGCGGACCTTGCGCAGGGGCAGGCAATGACGGCCTGGTAGGCCTTGATGCGAATCTCGGAGTCCAGGTTGCGGTTTTTCAGGATATCCAGAGCGGTCTTCTTCAACTAAAATCAAATGTCATTGTCAAGTCGGCATCAATCAATAGTCGTACTATGAACCAGCTTCTTCTGAAACTACATTATATTCATAAAGTTCTCGTTCTTCAAACATAATCTGATGAAGGATTTTCAAAAGATTCAAGAATTGCATGATCTTAGAAGTCAGTTTTAACCAAAACTTCGTCATATTTTGCAGGAAGTTCAAGAACTAGTGGTTTTTTCACCATGGGGAATATATGTAGGTAGCAGGATATCAAAATAGCGTCTCATGGTTATGCATTCCAGAACCTAAACATTATTTTAGACATAAATCTTGTAGTTGGCTTAATATTTTGTATATATCTTTGTTTCTTTATTTCTTGACCTCGTTTTCGGATCGAAGGTCAAAACTTCATACCTTAGCGCTGCAAGGGTCAGCGTTGAACGCCTCGAGGGCTGCTGCCTTGACGCGTGCCTTCACGCTTTGGTCGTTGGCGCAGTGTACCAGCTTGTCGATCAGAGAGTTCTCCAGGTGATGGATGTTGCGGATTCCTTTCAAGACTGCTACCACCTGGGAGCAAAAGTAAGATAATTAGAAGATGGATATCTAGGTTTGTAAAGCCTATTATTATTAATTGGCTTTGTAGAAGTTCTTTTACTTTATTAGTTTTTAAAGACTGTAATTATCTAGAACAAATCTTCTCATTACAATTTTATTGTTTGCTATGAGTTCAATAGTTTTTAAATCTAGAAAAAAATATTTATTTATTTAGATTTTTTATTGAATTCTTTGGTTTCAGTCGCAAAAAGCTGTTGTCTGATTGATTAACATCAGAAGACCATTACAGCGTCTTTAGGCTTTTGAAACCTTTGATAGTCTTCCTTAACCTTGGTCTTCGGAGCTATTGTGTAATTGGTTAACATCAGACGTAATGTAAAGTATGTACCATTATCCCGTCTCCGAAAGATTTAAAAACTTACATAGTCCTCCTGAACCTTGGTCTTAGGCTTGCAGTTCTGGAGTTTAGCTCCGAGCTTGTTGCTCAGGGCGCCGATGCCGTCAGACTTGTCAGTGTGGCAGTTGACGGAGCGGCAGTAAGCGCCAGCTAGGGCGCCCACGCCGAGGTACAGCTCTTTAGGGATATTCTGCTGGTCTAGAAGGCTCTGTGGAGGGAAAAAAAGAGCTTAGAAAGTGTTAATAATGTTGCTATTGGGAAAAGATTTTACGTTAGTTAACATATCTGTATTTTTATTTCTACATCTTTGAAGGATGGAGAGTAAAACTATTTTGACTTAAAAAGTAGTAGGTATGTATACCTTCGAACTATTAGGGTTTATAATTTACGAAACCAATTGCTGCTGTGCTGTCGCGTTGGCATGACGCGGCTATAATTATCATTACAAAGAAATAGGTGACGTTTGAGTTTGATTTGAAGTACAGTCATGCAATTACAGTCACTACAGCAATTCATAAAAAACCAGAAGGGATCCCATCCCCGACTCAATTTCTCCCGTAACAGTCGGACACAGTTAGAGAGGCATTTAGAAGCAAGAATCATTTATACGGTTGTTTCATGCTGTTACAAAGGTTGTTAGGCATAATCAGAGTAGGTACTTAGTATATAGGTAAGCTGTACATAGTTGACAAAAATTATAAAAGTTTTCGCTTCCTCCCATACATTCAGCGCCTTGCAGCGGACAGAGAAAAACTTTCGTAGTATGAGAATGATCAAATAGTTTTATGTGAGCACTTTCTTTGTTTCATGGCTTTTGCGACTATTTGCCATATATAATTTAGCCATTTGGTTGTAGTTTTCGAATGAATTTAAGTGATTCGTTGCATTTCACCAGTAGGTACAACTTTAACTGGTCAGCGGTAGTAAACGAAAACTCTTTTTGTTTTGGTATTGTGCAAACCTGTACTAGTAATTTAGTTCTTCTTTATTATTGTCGCTTGAAGAAGACTACTTACAGTGGCTGCCTTCAAAGTCTCATCGGAGGACCTGTTTGGCGTTACGAGGGACAGGTAGACCAGTTGTTGTTCGATCTCGTTGAGGCCGTGGCTCTTGAGGATCTGGATGGAGGCCTCGATGGCGGGGCCCTTGCCGGTGCGCAGGAGAGCGTCCAGGTAGACGCGCCTGGTAAGGGCGATATTAGATTAGTGGAGATAAATAGGGACGTTATAAATATTTTCACATATAATTATATAGTGTTGTAACTAAGAAGGTAGGCAGAGTTCATGTTGTGGGGACAAAAACCTGAAACTTTCTGCGACACAGTAGGATTTCTATCCAATGCGCCACAGAGGTCGTCAAACTATTGTATTAGTGGAGATGGGGAAATAAATTTTGTATATAAATTGAGACATGCTTGAAGACTCGACACTATTACTACTGGCGCTCATAAGAATAGTAGTGAACTAGCCCAGATTGATGATAGTTAGGTAGATAACGATGATAGATAGGTAAAGACAACGAAGGTGCTAATGATGACGAGCACTTACTTTTCGATGTTGTTGCCCTTGACTTGGTTCCAGACCTTGATGAGGTCGTCCTTGGTGGTTACTCGGAAGATCTGTAATAACATTGCATTTTTATTAATATTATTTTACTCGTACGAGATTTCCTTTAAAACGGAGACGATCGATAATGCGGATTTAAGCGTATACCTAGTGACGGCGAATCGGCAGATGCCGAATCTGTGGCGCACTAAACATTAGTTTTGAGTAGGTATAAGTTTGAGCTTATCCAGAGTACGAAAATTATAATCTCCGTGCCTTCACACAGGACAATTAGATACTTAACTAAGCCGAGTACAAACATTACATCGTAATGCTAGTAAAACCATGAAGAGTAAAACTCACCCTGATAAGAGAAGCGAAGTTGCCAGCAGAGGCCTCGGAGGCCTCTTTGCCGATGCTCTTAGCGGTGTCCTTGACAGCGGCCAGCGCACTGTTAACGTTGTTGGCGAGGGGTGCGCCGCGGGGGTTGTCGAAGATGATGGAACGAGAGAGGGTGCACGCAACTGTGAAGAGAAATATGAATAAGGCTTTGCTCTGATTGAACGTCTGATTTAAAGTCTGCTCAGTTTTTTAGATAAATAATATTTTTCATTGTAGCGGTCGCAGCGAGTCGTTAGATAGGGGCGGCTCATGACCGCTATTTGTGACGTCGTATCTGCCGTATACAATGCCACAAATCGCGTCCTATATGTCCAGCAGTGGACGTGTGTGGTACTGATCTGATGATGATGAAACAACATTTTAGAAAATGAATAATCTATGCACCATTCAAACTAAAACTTAATGTGATTATGGCGAAACTAAATAAAAGCCAGTATCAACAGACAGTACTAACTAGTGGAAAGAAAATTTTAAATAGTTGTGACGTGGTTGTACCCACTTTTTAAAATTGTACTGTCAATCCTGTTAGATGCAGTCACCACTTTTAGACATGTCTGATTGTGGGAGCACTTTATACGTTCTAGTGTCCTAGTGCAAGAAACCGGAACTAGCCTCAAAAATACAAGCTAGAATACAATATAAACTAGAACACTTACTGGGTCCAGCGGCTCCGGCACTCTTGCCAGTAAGCGTCAGCTTGGTGTGGACCTTGGCCCTGGCGCCATTCTCTCCGACAGAGAAGGGCTTGTACAGATACTCTTCGGAAGCAGACACCTTCTCAGGCACGCCAGCGTTGACCTTGGATTCCACATGGAGGGTGGACTGCAGAACTTGGGTCTCCTTGATTTCCTGGAAAGAAAATTGACTGGTGAATTCATACCATAACTTGGAAACATCTTTGGACTTGGCAAATGACGCCAAAGGAATAGTAAAAACGGTTGCTTTTCACTCTTTTCTGGTGCACCTAAAAAGAGTGAAAAGAAATCTAATTCATTTTTCCATCATCATCATCAACCTACATATATTAGTCCACTGCTGGATATAGGCCTCCCCTAATGAGCTTGCTGGATGCGGCATCCAGCATCTGCCTGCAGTCTTTTGCAGATCGTCATCCCACCTGGCCGGAAGGCATCCTACACTACGTTTGCCAAGTTGCGGTCTCCACTCAAGAACACTGCTATTTGTCGATTTCTCCGTCAATTATGGATCGATTTTGATAATTATTTCGCTATTGGATAATATATAAACAGTGTTAAGGAGTTTGAAGTCGATCTTAGTTTTTTTCAAACAATCAAATTATTACTTTTAAACTATCATGGTTATTATGACTAAAGTAATATTGGAAAGCTAAAAACTCAAATCATGGTAAATATCCCGTTGTGAATGACTTTAGAATCAAATTATTGTTCATTACGGATACTTACAGCATTCTCGTTAAGTACAGAGGGCGATGAGTCCGTTCTTGCCTTGTTCCCGGTGGGCGCAGCGGGCCAGGTCACGGGTGCGGTGCACGAGGGTCGCACCTCCCTCGGAGGAGGAGGAGATATCAGTGGGGCAGGCGCCAAAGATGTCCACCTGAGAAAAAGTGTTGCACAACATCAGTATATGTGGACTATGTATTACAAATAAATAATAAAAATTACAAAAGCTTAGGATAGGTACTTATAAGTTATTTGTCGTAATTATTATTGTGATTTCTGTTAATTTGCTATCACTAACCCACGGAAAAATACACCCCCCCCTCCTTATGGTTTTCCGGGTTTTGCTTATTTATTACCCTAGTGATGATCTGAGGATTATCATCTAAGCAAAAGCTGATTGATAATGAGTTAGAACCTTACCTGTAGGTATAGTGATGGGTTTGTGTCCAGTGATACCGGGATCAGATGGTATTAGCCACTGATCCCGCCAATGGATGAAACACAATTAGATGGGTATCGTAAAGACATTTGAAGAGTATTCTCTCAGACAGATTTGATTTATGTAGTTTGAATCTTACCTGAGTGGTAGACTTCAGCTCAGTCTGCAGCAGAGAGATGATGGCTCTCTTGATGTTGAGCGAGCGGCGGGTGTCACCCTCCGCGGTACAGATCTCAGCTGCCAGGCGTCCATCTTCGAGAGAGAAGCGGACGGGCTTGTCGATGCCGGGCGGGCTCGGGTATTTCTGGAAACGAAGGGAAGTGGTTAAAACATAGGATTAATTAAGGACATTATTCACTTACATAATACTCTTAAAACTATCATGGTTATGTGCTACTAATTGTAAGATAAAGATTTATAAGCATGTTAGCGGCAAGAAGCTGAGATTGACCGAGTTATGGCAATTCTTCACTTGCTTCGGCTAAGAAAATGGATGAACTACACTTAGAGATAGTTAATAGGTTCAAAGGACGCAAATGCTGCGTAAAATGAAGTTCCGGGTAGGTATGTACCTAGTATATTCACTGTCAACCTATTTCTTTTGATACAGCGTTGATTTGTTGATACATTATGGTTCCCTGTGACAAGAAAGACACATGAAGCAACTGTAACATACATTTTTTGTTGTCAACGTCCCATGTATGTACCTACCCTTGATCGTCCCTCATACCATCAAACTCTTAGTTTACAAGTCTTACATTAGATTTGAATATATTTAGCCATCTTTATGGATCTCGTACCTTGCCATCAGGGCCAGAAATTATCAAGTTCTGCACGGTCAGCTCATGTCCGCAGTTGCCGAGAGACGTCACGGAGACCTGTCCCAGGAGTTTGACGCTGGTCTCCTTGTTGTCGGAGGTTCCTGTCAGGTAGACGGAGACAGTTCCTTCTACGCCATAGTTGTACTTCGTATTCGGTGCTAGGCCTTGTGTTGATGGGGCTGTGAAGAAGGCAAAGATTATTTATCAATTAACGACATAAACTTTATTGTGAAATCTTTTACATATGTACATTTAAAATAGTAATGACTTTAGAAAAAGAATCAAAGAAAGTCAAATACTTATATATCAAAAATCTTGTATAACAAGATTATAAGATTTGAAAATTATGATGTAAGAGCTATTCCAAGAAAGCTTTAGCGAATAACGATCGGCGCCTTTAAAAATACCAAAGGTAGATAGATTGATATATTGATATGATAGATTGATAAAAACAATACTTACTTCCTTTACATGTCTGGTTGAACATTCTGAAAAAAACAAAGCAATAATTAATTAGTAAAGTACAGTAGATGTCAATAATAAACTCATTAATTTGTAAGAAAGGTGATTACTGACTACTCGTGGGTGGTCGTGACACAGATTGTCAATAATAATAAACATAATTTAATGATAATGAGGACAAATAATAAGTTGTTATTGGTTTTTAAAGGGCCAATGCAGATAAGAATAATGACAGCACATACATAATTGCAAATATAAACAGAGGTTTTTAAAAGTTAAAGTTATCAGTGATTCGCTCTATAAATAAGGCTCTGCTTACTTTAGGCTTAAGACTTTAGGGCTTAATGATGCCCTGTGAAATATTTAGCATTATTTATTTGATTTGTAAAGAATGATTCTACACTTTTAAAGAATTTTTCGTGACACTACAATGATAATGGATGTTAAGTTTTAGAATCATCCAACACAGAATGTATGTCTACTCATATCAGCAAAATATTCAGTTGAAGGCCGATCATAAGCTTATCAGCGTTCAAAGTCAAAAGCCAATTATTGACAATCAGTGAAGTAAACAATTATTAGATCATTAGAAATGTAGCAAAAGGTCAAGAGATGTTACTGTTAGCGGATCGGCAACTATGTAAGGATCCGGTTCAGGAGTCAGATAGTGGAATTAAATCTGCTATTGTGGCTTTGGTTACATCATTGGTTTTAATTGTGAGTCTTGTTTGATTCTAATTAGTTTCTTTTTATTTAAGTATTTTAACTTAGAATATAAACCATTATCTCATCCAGAAGTAAACTTAAAGAATAATTATCGCATATTCTCGAAATCATGAACACCAATATTTTTGCTTTATAACGGCTAAATTATTTTGCAAAATGCTACGTTACCAGGCAAAAATGGCTATTTAGTAAAAATTAAGCCTTTTTTACAGACAAAGCAAAAAATATACATCATAAAATTGAGTTAAACTGTGATGCGAGAAGTTTCGGGATGTACAAAACTGCTTTCACAAATTTTAAAAGATGTTTAGGTATAAGCTTCAGCAGTGAACAAATAACACAATTCTAAGGATGCATACAAAACTCTACCTATTACAAGATTTAATCTACATAATTTGTCCGTTAATATCGAGATGATACATCGAGAACTCGCAGTGATTCCGAATGTGGCAGCCAGAGACGAGATGGCTCGTCCCGGTGTCATTACCCAATTTCGAGAGCAGGGGGAGAGTTCGGTGGCCCTGCACGAATTGTTTTATTTGTTTTACTTATTGGAGATTCTACATTGATTTCTTACCTTACTTTTCGTTTTTGTAACTTTGTAATTCAGCTTGTATCGTAAAGTAAAATGTACTGCTAGATATTTGACATAGCTTCATCTAGCCCCAAAGAGGGGCATCAGCTCACTTTGGGGCATCAGCACTTCATTCACAGCGCCATTAAGGCGCTGTGTCAGCAGTGCTGATGCAGAGCTGGCTATGGCTATGGAAGCAGGCCTGATTTCTCATCAACTTTGCTCTTACTTCATGAGTATGAAATTTTCCCTAGACACGGTGTCTAGGGAAAATTTCATACTCGTTCAAAAGAGAGTAGTACTTTTCAAAATGACAGAAATCTTATTATCTTCTATCTTTAGGGTAAAGTACAAATAGGTACATATATAAACTTTAGTTACGTCTTTATTATCCGAAAAACAGTAAATTGATCGGCATCGCGGCTTCCGACGAGAACGGACGGGGTAATACGAGATAATTCGGATCTCTAAACAGCAGCATCCGTACACATCGGGGCAAATGTCACTGTAATTGGCAATGAGATAACGCACAACTCTTGTAGTGTAGGAACTAATAATGTCATATGGGACGGAGTTTTGCTCTAAGCCTTAGGACGTTAAAGAAACGTCAATAAACAATCTAGCGAGAAATGGGTAAGTATCAAACTTTTCTCGAGTCATCAAGCATCTTTACAACAAAAAAACTCGTGTAATTTTTAAAGAAATAGAATCACAAAAACAGGAAATGTCCCGAGTAATTTCAGTCAAAACATTCTAAGAAATGGGATGTAATTGGCGATAACCGCCTCCGTTTTAGCGCCGATAATAAAGTCAAAGGTGATGATAGTTCGACAAGCGTTGTTTTATCTAATGCCTGAATGGTTTCATTCAAGTGGTCATTGCCAAGGCGAAGCTGATAATGGATTGGAGGTCGGGAGATAGGTGTCGCGAATTATTTCGACATATTTTGGGGCATTTCGTGAGCTTTCGCGAATTTGGGTGATACGACACTTGCTTTCTCTGTTCCTTGTGAGCTCCTTGCCGACTCGCAAAATCTACTTTCCTCGTCGTATTAAACTAGTTAACTTTTTCAAGTGTATACTTCAATATTTTTTTGTCTCAATTTTCAAACGTTCTTAATTGTAAATTACCTCGATTTCTTGAATACGTTTTTGTATCATCAAAATTATATATGTATATATTTCAAACAAGTATTGTCGAATAGAGTTTTTTTACCGACTAGTCATAATGGGTACCTAGTTGTGGTTGAAGTTGCAGAAACTGTGCAAATAAAAGTCAATCCTACAATGAATTTACAAAGAACAGCAACTGTTGACTTTATGATAAACAATCAAAGTTCAAAGTTGAATATGCAATCACAATGTTTATAGAAGAGATATGTTGGAGCTGGATAGCGACAGGGTTCGTACTCTACCTATCGGTAGAGTAGGTAACTGTAGGTAGGAGATGTGGAAAATTTTGAAATTTACTGGAATATGACATAAATTGAATTTATATGAACTAGAAGAAAACTGAAAGTAAAAAGATAAGTTAAAAGTATTAACTTTGGTATTGGATATTGGAGCACATTTTACTTCCAACCAAATAAAACTTTTACATGGCCATTATAGCTATAACTAGACAACAGCAGTGGCGCAGCGCTGGGTTTAATTACCGCCGCGGGGACAAATGTTTATACAATCTGCAAATATTTGTTCCGTTCCGCGTCTGGGTATTGTAAAAAATATCTACATTGTAAGATTACCTAAGTGTATCAGTTATCTAGTAATTACAAGCATTGCTTACTTTGGGGCTAGATTACGCTGTATTATATTTATGATTGCTGTATTCCAGCATTCTTTTTTGCTTTATCATACTCTTATACAGGGCATAGGTTGAAATTATGTAATTGATTCTTCATCATGCCTTTTACAAGTGACTTAATTGTATCATTAAAATGGCGGAAGTAAAAATATATCTATTCCATACTGGTCCACTGTTGGATTCAGCCCTCCCCCCTGAAGCAACTTCATTGTCTTTATTAAATGGGGTAGTGCCTACAAATGGGAATGCGTGTTACGGAACGCGGTTCTGTGGTAAAATTGTTCTGATGCGCTGCTGCCAGCCTTCGGCAGATTTCCCTTAGTTTCTTTCTTTCTTTACGACACCCTCAGAGAGAGTTAGAGTGGTTCAAATTCTAAGCTGGCACAACACGCCCGACGGAGAGTATAAATAAGTGCAAGATAATCCCTAAGCCCTCTTAGTTTTTGGACCTAGCAACAATAGGATCCATTGTATTGTTAAGTTTTACTTAGAATAATGATAATCAATGGGTTATGTACTAAGTTCTAAAAATAAAACCTCTTGGAAGGATAGGGAATCCTTTTATTGTAAAGTTCACTCTCTACCTACTTCTAAGAAATGTTCAACAGATTTGTTGTGTTCTTTTAGGGTTCGTGATTGTAAAAAAAAGATTTTTAAGACGAGACTAATCGTATTAAGGTTATTTATATTGTTGTTATGCTTTTTCAATGGCTTTAGAAGTTTCTGTATAACGCCTATGAGATTATGGATTCTAAAACAAAATAGGCACAAAAGAGGCACAAATACTTTCCAGGATTTTATGAAATTTAATAAAGTATTTTTAGAAGTTATGATATGTACAATAAGTAGTTTGCGTGTACAATTTATCGTTAGTATTTATAGTATATAGTATAGTATATATATATTAACATACTAGTTTCTGCTCGCGGCTTCGCACGCGTTGTCTCTATGGAAACGTTTGAAAATTATTTATATCTCATGGGAACTGATTTATAGGACATAAATTAGCCTATGTTTTATTCCAGGCCTAGAACTACCTGTACCTATGAAATTTCAGCCCGATCCATTCAGTAGTTTCAGCGAGAAGAGATAATTTACGTCCGAACATCTAAATATTCAAACTTTCGCATTTATAATAATAAATAATGCTGGACAATTGACACATCATCATCCAGCCCCCAAGCTAAGCACAAGTTGTATTATGGGTACTAAATAACTGATAAATATACAATACTTAGTTTTTTTTTTTATTTTACGTAGGAAACACCTAGATCACCCGAAAAAATTTGAGATTGAGTGAATTTAAGATTGTACAAAATATTTGTCCCAAGGCAGGAATCGAACCCGCAACCTCCTGCGTCGTAGGCGGACCTTCGCCCGCTGCGCCACAGAGGTCGTCAATATATATTGTGTGATTCTGCGTGTGTGGATGTTAACTGAATTCTGCTTCAAGTCAAAATAATATCTAGCAGTCGCCCGTGACTTCGCTTTCTCGCATTTCAATTTATAAGTTGACCTTTACCTTTATGTGGTAGAATTGATGCTGTCTACGATGTAGACATGTCAGTGGTGCTTGGACGAAACGCGTGTTTTACAAAATTCGTATAAAATTATAATTGGACGAATCGCGTTTTTGGACTAAACGTTTTTAAGTAAACATAACTAAAGTTTGTGTTTAGTGAAACTGGGCCCGCAGTCATCAGCAGTCTTTAAACAAATGTATCATTACCTACTGATTTCATCGACTTATAGATGTGACAGCCAATTATCGCAAGGAGCTCTTAATGTTATCAAAATGAAATATAATAAATAATAGAACCTAATTAAAAAAACACTAAAAAGTTATAAGTCGTACGATGGTACCTTTGTTTGGTGTTTTACTTTAATGCGTGAATCCACAAGAATGACAATAAAACAAATTATGAAACAATTACATCTCGAAAAATATGGAATTTTCATTAAAATGTAAAACATTCGTAAAACATCATACAAAGTAAAACAAAAAATTCAACTCACCGTTCGTGTACGCTGGTTTCCACAAAACGGAAATAACTAACAATACACTAAATAATCCTAATTTACTTTTCCCCATTTTAACAAGGGGTAAAAGTACACTAAAAATTAATTATACAGTCTTGTTCTTATTCTAGCAATACTATGCGCCTGCGACGGTCCGCAGTGAAATGGCTCCAGGACGCGACCCCTCCCATTATATAGACGCGGTGGGGGACAGCCATTAGGGAATGGATGGCCACAATACAAATTACTAACGGTAAACACAGTCAATTGATGAGCCTAATTGACAAGTTATGGCAGTTTTATTTGAGCTTTGAGCTAAAGTTACTTCGTAAGCCACGAATCTCATTATGCTTTTTGTTGTTGCTGTATATTTAGCAAAATGATTTAGTTTTACGGATTTTTTATCCCTAATTCTAAGGCTGGATGCAAAATAAAATGCAAAACATTATTTCGAATGTCCGCGCATCAAACTAAGGTAGGTAGGTGTTTCTATTCTAGCGCAAAACATAGGAGCGTGACATCTAGGTAGGTACTAATACCAGCAAATACCTCATTTGAAAAGATGTTAACGGTTTTCCTGTAGGTTGAAATTTAAAAACTTTTAAGGTATTCAATGAACGAAAAAGTATCATTATCCTTGCTGGAGGTATATTTCTTATTTATCTATTTGCTATTTATTGAAAATTCATACAGGTATTTAACATGTGTGAATTTACAAGTTTCATAAGTTTAGTAAATGCTACTGATTTAAGGTTAATTCGCATTTAAAGTGTATATACTGTCTGACAATGCATTGTGGTCAACCTTAATATGTTGTAGGTAACCTATGACATAAAATAGATGCTGAATTAGGTAGCAGGTAATCAGGTTCATTCACACATACCTGGGAAATCTCCTCGTACACATGTTCTTTTAGTTGTAAAAAGGTGATTGTTTTAAAAGTAGCTACTTTTACACTTTTTATTAAAATGTTTGTTTAACTAGGTTGTGCGGGGAAATCCCCAAATGATCTCAATAAATAATCTAGAAGTAAACATATTTACAATTTGGAGTAATCTTTGATTTTGTTTATGTCCTAGAGTTATTTATCAAAACATCGTGAACATCTTTGGAAAATTTATACTGGTGTTATATTTATTTTAGACACTCAACTGAGTGATACGGCATAAAAATATTTAGGTTAGTTTTAGATTAAATTTAGTTGTAAGTAGTATATTTTGTTAAAATACGGGACTGTCATAGTCAAATTAATGACTCTTGACAATGAGTTCTTAAAACATTCACAATAAAAAAAGATTTAGAAACTTTTTATGTTTCTGATTTAGATTTCTTAAGTGCTACGCTCGTAGACAAGTGCTACGAAGCTCTACGAAACAATAAGAATATTGAAGTCGTGATTAAACTCGATATAATTAAATATTTTTTACAACTTTCCAAAAATGTAATTTTGTTTAAAGCTGTTTGTTACTTAAACTTTCCATTGTTAAACTTAATAAGTATCCTTTTCTACCTGCAAAGGCAGTGTAAAATACATGATACTTGTACATTTTGAGTTTATGGTGATTATGTAATATACCTACCTACCTAGCCTGATTCTCATTGTTATTGTGTTCTTTACTTTGTTAGGTATAGCGTGGCTCCAAGTGTGGTGGAGCTTTGGATCGAGGGGCATGGGGATGCCTTGGCCCAACAATGGGACGTGTCGGGCTGATCCTACTACCTGCTATTCTACCCTAATTGCACTTGCAGTAATCGACATTCTTGGGTTTTTCACGTTTTTTGCAGAAATAGTATCCCGAGGGGCCTAATCTATACATAAAATATAAATTTCTTTATATTTTTTTTTTCTATAGTTATGTTTTTACGTAACAATAATCGTAGTATTTGCTTTAAAATATTACTTTTGCTAACTACATAGATCTACTGTATTAAACATGCGCTAGAAAAACCCAAAACTTTCGATTATTGCAAGGGCAATTAGTAGGGCAGTATTATAAAGGTGTAAGTTTATGCCGTTGTGAAGAAGTTTGCCTGAGGTCATCACCAAAACTAGGTACTGAATGGACCGAGCTGGAATTTTGCACTTATAAAGATCTGACCCTTGAATAACATAATGAGCTACGTTTATTCTAAAAAAAGTGCAGAAGCTACTCGACTTCTATATTTCACTTTGAATGATTTGATTATCAGTGGGTTCATGGCTTAGGCTCTAATGGTCGACGCACCTGTGGATGAGGACCACGATACTAATAAATTAAAAAAAAAATGTGCTTTTGCATTAAGTGCAGCATATGACAAAAGTGTTCCTTAAGCTAATTATAATACGCATTATGCATGTGTGACGCGGTATTAACAACGAGAATAATGTACATATTTTCCCGTGTTAACAATCATAATATGATTTTTAAATTAGTTCATAAAGAAATGCTGGTAAAAGTCAGAACCGAGATGCTTGGAGAAGTTTTGTGTTCATTTGGGGTCGCCTAATGAGCTAAAATAGTAAGTTACTTTATTAATGTGTAGGGATTTTCCTACAGATTCCTTCTAGCAGTTACCTACTCTAGTTTGCAGAATAAGCACAGATAAAATACAATGTAGAACAATTACATATTTATCAGTTACCGGATGTTTTGATAGTTCCTTGCACGTGTGGTAGATATGGAGTAGCTAGTGCACTTCATGATTTACAAGAACTGCTAAAAACTGAAAACAGGATGTGCAGCTTCTTTCATCTGATTGACCTGTAACATTCTTAGTAAACATTCTTAGTACCGTAGGCACGTTAAAAGATTTATTTTTGTAGCCCTTCAATAATTTTATAATTGTTATTATGCGGCGGCATAAGAATCAACTTATTCAAGTCAGCCCATGGACGTTGCAAAAGCCAACTAAGGAAACTTCCAATGGATAGCAGTTTCCTTTTGTGTGGGACACCTCCACTGGGAACACGTACCAATACGTCTGCCAAGCGTGGTGATGTGGTTTGTAGGCATAAGGGTTGTCGTTCATTTTCAACAACGATGCGCCATCGTTGTCTCTCAAAAAACATCCGTTGTAAACAACGTTGTTTTCATCAACGGTGTTGGGGGTTCCGCGACAGTGGCCAACAAAGGTGGCCAAGGATATACGGTTGTCGTTGGCAAAACCAGGATGCAAACGATGTGCCGCTCGCGCCATATTTTACTGTCGTTGTCGATGCAACAACGGCACCGTTCCCAATACCTATTTTTATTTTGTACTGAACATAATTTGGTTATTCATAACTTTCAAAATAAAAGAAAAACAAAAGCACGTTCTGCATCCATTGCTTCGACTTATCACACTCTGTTTCCAAGTGCAAATGAGGAATAGCGATTGACCCCTGCTATCTGACTGATAAGCAACCGCTCTTGTTACACCCAGTACAGAGACTTATTACGTTGCGAGAAACCTTAAAATGATTTGCAAAATTACAGCGAATATAAATATATTACCACTAGTGTTTTTTTAAACTGTTGAGCTAACTGCAGACTGTTGCAAACAATCTAGTGATATCTCAACTGATCCATATCTATACCAGTCGGAAGCATCCCCAAGATGCTGGCTGCATTGCCCCGCTGTTTGGCAATGCTAATGCACTCCGCCAGATAGGTACTCACCAGTTTGCAACTATATTTTGAAATATTTAGTTTTAAAATATTTGACTTTTATAACTGTTTTATAACTTGTCTAGTGACTTTTACTGCTTGTTGTGTCCTAGTTTGTATTCCGTGCAATTCCTGTGAATTATAGGGACTTATAAAAGACTTACTGTACTTATATTAAAGAAAGAATTAACACGTTTGCGATCCCAAATTACTTCTCATCATAAACATCATCATAACCTACATTAGCCCACTGCTAGACATAGGCCTAATCAATGCCATAACGCCCTGTCTTCAGCTTGCTGGATCCAGCATCTGCCTACAGTCTTTCTCAGGTCGTCATCCTGTCTGGACGGAGGGCGTCCTACGTGTAAGGTTTTGCATGACTGGATTTTTTTGCAAAGTAGAGAAAAAAAGCTTTTTCTCTACTTTACTACAGCAATTAGGTATTTCTCAGTTCATTGACAGCTCCAAGACAGTTCAGAAGTTATCTTGCACACGCTGGAAACATACGGAGGATGGAGGAACGAACGGCATTGAACCCACCCACGTGACTTGGGAGACCTTATCAGAATTTTTAGAAATTAGTAGTATGTCATTTACAATTTTAGGTGAGCAAGACTGCTTTTGATTTCAGTTTGCCATATTGGCATCATCACATTATTATAATGTGTTTAAATATATTTAAAAAAAACTTTGTATTGTATCGTATCAACTGAAGTGTATGCAACTGTGATTGTTTAAAATGGAACGTGACGCTAGTTCAACATTTTTCTGGTTTTTTATGATTTCTTCTTTACTTATTTAGATGGTTTTTAAGTAATTTCGCGCAAATTATAAGCCATTTACTACTAAACTACTAAAAAATCTCTTACGTGTTAATAGATAATCACATAAAAATCTCTTACGTGTCTCTTACGTGTCAATAGCTACTAAAAATCTCTTACGTGTCAATAAACTCCTAAACGACAATTCATTGAAAGTTTGTTTTAGCATGATTTTATGAAATCATGCTAAAACAAACTTTCAATGAATTGTCACTTAGGAGTCTATTGACACGTAAGAGATTTTTTAGTAAAATCAACATTATAATATGTCGATAGACTCCAAAACGACACTTATTTCAAAATTTGTCATAGCATGGGTTTATATCAAATGGGATACAATGTGCGCAAAATTTCTTACCTGCTATCTATATTAGGTACCTGCAAAGCCTTGAAAATAGTAAAAACCGATTTTTTACTCCACTTAACGGCCTACGTGGATGCAAGAGACAGGTGCGTGATAAAAAAATACTGACAGCTTACCAGAAACCAAAACTACGGCTATACGGGGTAGATTTTTTGAACAGGACAGTAAGGACAGGTACCTTAACCGTTATAGCTACAGGAAAATCGTATTAAGCCTATCCATATTTTTTTTTAAATGTCCTGATAACTAGGAAATGGGAGTTTTACACAAACACTGTTTTCCAATCGATATTGTTTCTTATCTGATAAAAAAATTCTAACGGACCAACTGAGGTTGGAGTACAAAAAAAATACGGAAATCGCAAAAAACTTTTCCCATACATACATTTCGTATGAAATCATTGCAGCTACGAAAACCTTGTGAACCAAAAATACAAAAAAAAAACAAAAGAGAAAATGATTACTATGTATTTTAAAAAGTTATTTTTAATATTTTTGTTTTGAGTTCGAAATTCGAAGTTTTTTTTCACCAAATCTTTTAATCAGCCAACCTATCCATTACAAAAATGTTTATTGAGTAAAACGCCCATTTTCTTACCAAGTGTATTTGTAAATAATACATTTTCTCAAAATTTATTTCTTATTTACAGATTTTAAAGAAAAATACACTTGGTAAGAAAATGGGCGTTTTGGTACACTGGTTAAGGGACCTTCCTTTATTGCCCCGTATAAAAAATCCGCCCTATTTATTTTTTGTAGGTAAAAGCTGCCACTATTGTTTTCGCTTCCCTTCTCGCCGCTTGTATACCTTTGACAAAATGTAGATCTTGTGCTAGTACTTGCTAGTGCACTTAGCTCTTGTGCTAGTTTTAATAATAGTAAGTAGCATTCATAGGGTGATATTATGGTAGATACTATTAGCGCTTGTCTATACTAGCGCTAAATAGTGCTTAGTGCTTAGATATACCTTTGTATATCTAAGTCACGCACTAAGCAAGTCAAACCCTTGTGCTAGTTTTAATAATAGTAAGTAGCAATCATAGGGTGATATTATGGTAGATACTATTAGCGCTTGTCTATACTAGCGCTAAATAGTGCTTAGTGCTTAGATATACCTTTGTATATCTAAGTCACGCATAATAGTAAGTAGCATTCATAGGGTGATATTATGGTAGATACTATTTAGCGCTTGTCTATACTAGCGCTAAATAGTGCTTAGTGCTTAGATATACCTTTGTATATCTAAGTCACGCATAATAGTAAGTAGCATTCATAGGGTGATATTATGGTAGATACTATTTAGCGCTTGTCTATACTAGCGCTAAATAGTGCTTAGTGCTTAGATATCCCTATGTATATCTGAGTCACGTACTAAGCAAGTCAAAGTTCAAACGCTGGGCTGGATTAACAAACAAAAATAAGGATGTGCTCTTATCAGATTGTTTATTAAAATGTTACGTTAATAGGTAACGAAGTAATGAATCGATGGTCGAAGTCCATTTCTTGGCCTGACTCTGGATAACAACATAATTATTCCGCGAAAATAATGATAGGTTCGTTACTTGTTACTATCGTTTGTTTGCCGGATAAAGGGATTTAAAGATATTTAAAAGGATAAGTCCTTACTAATCCTTTTAAATTAAATTTAAATCCAGCATTATTATATGTATTATTTATACTTTAAAGTATAAATGAATAAATACATGTAATACCTAATGCTGGATAGTTCACACAGCCTATCCATCTATACTCAAGCCAGAGCTTGTCTTAAGTTATGGGTAGGTACTAAATAGTTGATTAAGTTAATACATTATACTACATAGATAGATATTTTTTATTATAAATATAAAACACTCAGAACATCCGGAACAAAAATCAAACCCGCAATCTCCTGCGTCGCAGGCGGACCTTTGCCCGCTGCGCTGTGCCACCATAGAGAAACGATTCACGAAATTTTAATATTGTGTATGAATTTTATATTTGCATGTATATTTTAGGTAGAATATAATTGGACGTATTTTAATTATGACCGCAGAGTCGGGGCCTTCATTTTTCTGACGAAAACAATAATACTTCACTGACGAAAACACATTGAACTTTGTGCGTAATTTATCAAAGAAAGTGTACCACCCGGATCTAGGCATGTTGTAGAGTGTCACGGAATCTATACTAATATTATAATGAGGAAAGATTTAATTTATTGTATGTTTTTTTTTTGTTTTACCGCAATGGGCTCCGAAACTAGTGGATAGATTTGAAAAATTATTTCAGTTGGGAAGCTACATTACTCGGGAGTGACATAGGCTACACTAGCGATGCCCCCTGGCTTCGCACGGGTATGTATTTTGCATTTTCTAAATTGCACCCGTGCAAAGCCGGGGCGGATGGCTAGTGAATTATAAATTGTTGTTTTAACTTTATACGCGCGAGAACTTTTGTTCAAATATTTAAACGGAGTACCATTCAACCACAAAAAAAGGCTGGGGGTTGAATCAGCTCATTGAAAACATTTTTTTCTTTCTATCGTGCATTATTTCCGTGATTGAAACATTTGATTGTTTTTCATTTTGTGTCCGCCCGTATTTTTTGTAAATGTTTGTATACTTACCTTTACTTATTTGCATCGATAGTTTGCAATGATACTGTAACCTTACATGTGATGAATAAACTAAACTAAAAACAACAATATTACCTCTAGTTAAGTAAATTAATTACTAGCTTCTGGCCGGGTTTGTTCGCCCTTTTCCAGAAAAACTAGACTGTACTTACTATATTAGGATGAAAAAATATTTAGTTAAAATTCCGCGGAAACCTTTCTCAGATAAGATCCAACAAAATTCAATTCGCGTGCACTACCCACCCTCCCACAAATTGACATGTCATGCGAAATCATGTCATTGACATGTCATCTAGTACCCATAACACAAGCTCTGCTTATCTTGGGGCTAGATGATGCTGTGTGGGTTGTCCGGTATTTATTATTATTATTATTAAATCAGAGAACCTACCAGAGAAAGGGCAGTTTCCATCTTATCATTTTAACACCTCAACTCATGGCGAGCACCAATCGGCCTTCCAATCGTGGTGTCGTATGAATAGTGTCATTTTTCAACTCATCAATAATCAGTAAAATTAACATTACAGACGTTTCTAAATCAAATTGTCAATTTCAAATTCAGCACAATATACGGATAGTCAGACTATATTACCAAAGTGTAGATAGAATATCTAAAACCCTGTAGCACGGGGGACAGAAGACAGCCATCTTCGATAATCAATATCCGAACAGCATTATAAATTATACGACCATCGTATTCGCTTTATGGCTGCAGTGTGAATTGCTGGTGCTATGTAGGTACGTACAGTTGTAGAGTCGGCTGCATTAAGATATTTAAGTACATTTTAGGTACCTTGTCATTCTAAAGCACACTTATTGCCAGTAACGGCGTAACGCTGCTGAGAGCAAGTCAACTTTAGTGACTAAAACATCCTGAGAAAACATCCTAGTAGTCACATGAAAATGAAAAAAATCTTTTCACGTCTCTCGCTCTAAACTGCATTCATTTTTGATTATAGAAGGAAAGGAGGTTAGACAACTTTCAAAGAAAATAATAATTTCGTTCGTTCATGGCTTGAAAGAAGTTTATAGCATTTCTTCGTACCCTCACTTCTTTCTTTCATGGTACCCTCTATGGTTGTTGACCAAAACGAGATTCTGACATTTGACCTCTTTTATAAATCACAAAATATTTTCTCGGTAGTCGAGGTGAAAAGTAGTATGTTAAATCGATAGGAAATGTTTTTTGTTTCGTGCCCTTAAAGGGCACGCTCAACGCAAGCTCAGCTGTTTAGAGCTTTAGAGTCACTCGCTATGCTCGTGACTCTACTCTAGACTGCTTCGCTAGCGCAGGATTTAATATTGCCACATTCAAAAGAAATTTTAACGTTTTGCCTACTTGTTAAACAAATAACTATATTTTAACCTTCCCTCATTTTGCCTACGTTTGGGCATTTACATTTTGTAGGTAAAAAAACTCCGGAACTGCTGCAGGTCATTTCAGATTACTCATTCTATATTCGTCGCTTATTGGCTGTATTTTCACGAATAAGAAACAAAATAAAATGAACCAATGGGCGGCGGAAATAGTGTGAGCGATACACTAACGAACACATAAGAATCGACCAGCCAGTCCGATTCTAAAATTTATCTTACTGATTACTGATGGTCTTACTGATACTGATTACTATTAACGGCCCATCCGTGCGTCGCGACGTAAAAATCGACCCTTCCAACTTTAACTAGATAACTGATATACTTAATACAATACATGTTATAGCTTTTTATTATTATACATAGAAAACATCCAGAACACCTGTCACAGATCGTAGAAACATTTGTCCTGATGCGGGAATCGAACCCGCAACCTCCTACGTCGCAGGCGGACCCTCGCCCGCCGCACCGCAGTCGTCTTTATGGAATCTAGCCATACAGAAGTACGGGAGGAGATACATAAGTACTGGTAACTGACAATCTACTTATAGAGTAACGAGCGTATTGACTCTGACCCCGCTGATAGGCAATGCCAACCGTGACAGTACACGTTATCAGTAGGTATACCTACTGATAGCACGTACCCCGTGTACCGAAGGGTGCTGATACTTTTATATTTCGCGATCTTGGATTTACATATTTGAAGCTTATGGGCATAGATTCGGGTATTGCGTAGGTACCACATCTAAAATAATTAGATTTCACTTTTTGCATTTTTGTAAAAAAAAACATCAAATAATTCTGAAAGGAAATATATGAATGAAACCATGATAATACAACATACTCAGCATAACCTGCATTAACCTTCATAACTTATTCTGGTAAAATGACTTACCTACTTTAACTCCATTCCTTTTATTTTCTTTTTGTCAGTCACTACATTCCATTCTATTTATTTTCTTTTTGTCAGTCGAGTGACAATCAAATAGCATAACTAGGTAAATCCAGCTATATCGTAATGCTTTAGTTAGCGATTCGATTTTTTATGACAATCGATTTTGTTTATGAAGAAATTGTAATCCATTTTGTTATTTTTGTTCAACATTTTGTATTATTTTACAGAGATATCAGGCGTTTAAATTAATAAATTTTTTGTAAAAAACAGTTGTTGTTTTAATTGCTACTTGCTTCTGCCCGCGAAACGCATTTTACCGAAATAAAAAGTAAAACAGATTGAGTTAGTGTGGTAAACAATAAGTTTAATAGGTACTATTTTTAAAACTTACAAAAATCAAGTAGACAGTAACAATCTTCGTTACATATATTATCCGCTCGATAAAAATCGAAAGTTTCGTAAGTCCCGATATTCTTTTAAGTTGACAGATTCGCATTCCCCTTTTTAAAAAGCAACTTTGTCTATGACATATTCCATGTTCATTCAGTCTTCATTCACTCACCTTTCAACAATTAGGGAACTTCATAGGCGGTGTATAAGCCAAATAGAAAATAAATGCGTGGACGCAGTATAAGAAGGCTACACGTAATGAAAGCTCTACTCCATCACAATAATTTCATATCTACGTCGATAGCGAACACTTTTCGCTACCCCACTTGTTAAACAGATAAAATGTTGAGCTTAGAACCTAAGAGATGGGAGCATGGACTTGCGGATTGATTACTCAGATATTATCAATAGATTCCAAAAAAAAGGGGGAGGTCAATATGCTGTATGTATTTTTATATGTGTTTGCCGATTTTTCCTTCAATTCTGGACTGATTTCAGTGATTCTTTTACTTGTTTATTTATTTATTTATTATTTATTTATTACAAGGAAAACCAGCAGCACATACATACAAATTATATAAAAGAAGTTAAATCAGAAGGCTATTAAGAGGTTTTCACGGTTAAGAAATAATAATAGTTACATAAAAAAAAAGTGTGATCAAGCTTATTAAACAGAGACTCTTGTGTAGAGTATGATCCCAACATGGTCTCATAATTTTTTTATTCCCGAGCGATTAGTATTAGACCCGTAAAACTCAAAAAAAAAAATGCATATATTTAGGAATTTGAAGTCGGTTTTAAGTTTTTTCAACACAGCCAAATTATTATTTTATGTAACTTATTTTTTGTTACAAGTGCTTCGTGCCTATGTCGCATCGACAGCCCTAAAACGGAAAAGGACAACACCAGAGAACGCCATGTGCGCCGGACATGGCGTTCTCTGGTGTTGGGTGCAAAGAGCCAATTTGGGATACTGCGTCACGTTAATACTTATCACTTTAAAAGTACCTGCTGGTCATGTTTAGAGTTAAATTTCGCTGCAAAATAGATAACCTATCAGTTAATTTATTTTTATTAAGTTGACTGAACTTTGTAAGAACGTTATCGTGGTACATTGTTATGGTAAGTTAATTTATATAATTTGTTTGCGGGACAAATACTAATCCCTCGAGATTAAAATTTTCATGGGACCATCTTTGGATCATCTTCTATACGATAACGACGAACCATCAAAATAAGTCCACAACCGACGGAGAAATCGGCGAACATATGTACATAAAAAAAACATTCATTCGGCGGAACATAGAACCTCCTTATTTTAAAGTCTGTTAAAAATCTAAAAATGAAAAGAAAAATAAATAGCTTTCTTGTACGAGAAATGCCAGGCCGTTTTAGTGGGTAGCTTTATCTCGTATTGTTTTCGCGCAAGCTTCTTTTCTGTTTTTGCATAGATATCAATTGATAAGTCCACGCCCTTTCATACTGACTCCATAAATTTACTACACAGATAACTTAAGCTAATCCCACAAGTGGGCACATAACTATCGAATATTTACTGCCAAATAGGGTCACGACATACTATCACTATTTATTATCAGTTTTATTGTATCGGTTCACAGTATTATTGCTTCGCAAATATTGCACACCCTGTAGAATAATAAACACACACATTCCTTATGTATCTACATGTGTACATAAGGAAGTATGGGGAGTTGGAAAGACGAGATGAAAGAGCCCAACTGTAATTTGTTTTGTTTTCCTTCAGAGACTGACTTGCGGAGTGTTAAAAGTGCGCATACATTTTTCCTTGCGGAAAACCTTTGCAGTGTTTAGGAATTAGTTTGAGTTGTTTTTGAGAGTTTTGGCGCACATAAATGCACGCTTGAAGATACGTACGTATGTACGTAAATTTTGTTTTTTGTAACCGGCCAGTATCTTTTTATTTACCCGCTGTATCTTTGTGGTTGGCTGGAACTCTTTATCACCTCAAAGTAACAAAACTATATTATGGCCGATGTATTTCATTAATGTCGTGCTATATTGTATGAATAAATGAGTTTATCAATTACAGGCGATTTGAGTGAATGAGGTATCAAACATTCGTTCGAAATTCCATTCAATTTTGACCCGCAGCGGGCGAAGGTCTGCCTGCGACGCGGAAGGTTGCGGGTTCGATTCCCGCCCGGAACAAATATTTGTGCGCTCCACAGAAATTTGTTCCAGAGGTCTGGGTGTTTACTATGTTATAATAAAAAATATCTATCTATGTAATACATTGTATTATGTGTATCAGTCTTCTAGTACCCATAACACAAGCTCTGCTTAGCTTGGGGCTAGATGATGCTGTGTGGATTGTCCGGCATTATTTATTTATTTATTCCGGAAGTGTTTTTAGCTATATGAAAGCCGTTGTCTCCTTATTTTGCAAAAACAGTGAAAATGCAGTGATCGAGTTAGGTTTTTAATTTTCAATTAATTAGGTACTTATTTATCGCACTCATTCACCTTTCGTAATGTACCGCAGGAGATGACTAAACTCAGTTCTAGAATCCTAAATATTTTTTGTAAACAATGGGATTACAAAATCAAAAGAAATATTGCTGAAAAATATTTTTATGACATTGGTATCCGCGGAGCAAATCGCAGAAATGTGAAACAATATTTGGTTTCGAATGCTTTTATTCATCGTTTCATTCATCTGTCATCCGTTTTTGAACTCTGTACCTTTTTTTCTACGCTCGTGTAATTATGTATTGCAGAAGTTTGCGTTTTGTTATTAGTGATTGCCTTACTGTACCTTGTTGTTTTTTCCTACGCTTGTGCAATTATGCATTCTTTATGTTTGTGTTTTGTTTTTAGTGATTTCCTTGCTCTCCTTGTTACCTTGTTGTTTTCTGTTATTGTTATCAGTTTTTGCGATGATTTCATTCATAAATACCTTTGTTGACATAAAATATCTTTGATACTAGAACGGATGTCTCGCGCGAGCATTGCATGCTCTGGCGCTCTATTACATTAGTCCACGTTGAAAAGACTTCCAGTGGTTATATCGAAGGCTGTATCGAGTATATCCTTAATCCTTCTCCAGTTAACCCGTAGCAGTTATGCAACCGACATTTGGGCGGCCGCCAGACTTGGGCGGCCCGCCCGCCTTTTATTTAGTGCCGACCGTTCCCGTTTCAAACTTTATTTTGTGTTTTTGAAGATTTTTGGGTTACGCGCATTTTGTGTCACAGAGTTTTCTTTTTGAATGAGTACATCTTTGAGTAGTTATAATAGGTTGATCATTGTTCTTCGTATTGGCTTAGTAATTTCGAGTTGGGTTTGGTTAGGAGAGGAGAGAATGCAGTGATTGTTTTATTTGAAACACTACCAGAAAGAGAACTTTGGTTTTGGTAGCTATGATACCTACACTGCCCTTCTTTGCGATAATGCAAGTGACGGTATATATTCGCTTGAACCTGGACGAGTTCATGAAGAACGGCGACACCCATGCGCGAAACGCAGGCATACTCGCGACTATCGCCCGCTCCCTCACGAAGTCCTCAGAGTAAACAATAAAACACCAGATTTCGTCACAGCTGATGGCAGTCTACGATGCATCAAAATCAAATTAAAACGTTGGCTTGTCGAGCAGATCTATGAACGAATTACTAGAACAGTGAATTTATAATGTTTTGTTTTACATTTATATTGTTGTTACATGACTTTTTTTTTTGCTTTTATGACTTAATTTGATTTCAATTCAATTTGTATTTCTACTTTGAAAATCTGACATGTAAATAAATTTGACCAATGAACTATATTTCTGTTTTTGCATCGGGTATCACATTGTAGATAGCACCTATCTTGCTTGGACTTAACAAAGTTTCACCTAACTTGAACATAGGGTCAGTGAGGATATTAATCATTTAAATATCAAAGGAACAAACAATATTAAGATCAGTCAGGATCAGTGTTTTATGAATCTTAAATGAGCAGAAGTAGGTCGAGAAAAACGAGCTCGAGCTGTGGTCCAGCTGAGATGTCGGACTTGAAAGGAAAGATCGATGGAATGAGTCAACAAGGACATACTTATTCTCTTGAACTTCTCACGTGAATAAGTAGAAAGAAGCCAAAAGCGAGATTCTTAAACCAACCAAGATGTGGGACCTCCTTCGTCACCAAACGGTTTTTTTTATTTTATACTCAGTGTGCAGTGGGACTTTCAGCAAGATATTTTATGCATTATTATTTTTAATATTTTACATAACAAATGGGCTTCTCTTTTCTCCTTACTCTCATCACTGATTATTACAAAATACTTAGTTGGAAGGCATTGTTTGAAATAGCTACTTATTCCGCTATCTAAATACTTTGTCCTTATAAAATATGCTGCTCGTATAGATAGGATAGATGTATCGTTCTTTTCCCTCACAACATTGTGTTCCTAACGCAGCGAGGGATGCAAGGCTCCCCCCCACTCCCCCAATTCCCCCTATAATTACACGACATCCAGTCCATATTTCAAACGCAGCGCCATTTTCAAGCCCATAAAATTTCAAAGTAAAATACCACTGGGCCGGTTTTAAAGCTGGGGATGGGTGCGTTATGCAAGTCACAGAGCATTGTGTGATGTACTCGCAGTTATTGTTGATGATTTAGTGAGCCTTTTTCTCATGCTTGTAGAAAAATATTGTGGAAACGCGCTTGTATTGTAAAAATAAGAAATAACTGTGTTCCGAAGCTAATAAACAATTACTGTTTATTAGCTTCGGAACACAGATTTGGTAAGCTTAGAAGGATAATTTTTAATTATTAATGAAAAGTACGAGTTGTATTTGTGAAGTGAATATAGTTTTTTAACCACAGCTAAAATAAATATAATGAGGTCTAATAGTCTTGAGGTTCAAATGACGTCTGTGGCGCAGCGGGTTAAGATCCGCCTGCGATGCAGGAGGTTGCAGGTTCGATTCCCGCTTCGAGACAAATGTTTGTACGATCTGTAGATATTTGTACTAGATGTTTTTTATGTATGATAAAAATATCGATATATTATAATAATATAAATATCGATGTATTAAGAAGGTATAAGAAGGTATATTAAGAAGGTATAAGAAGGTATATTAAGAAGGTATATCATATATCTAGTATCCATAACATGTTATGGGTACTAGATATCTGATATACCTTCTTGCAGCAGAGCTTGTGCACAAGCTCTGCTTAGCTCGGGGCTAGAGGATGCTGTGTGAATTGTCCAGCATTATTTATATTCCTGAATGCTTCATTTTATTGAGCAAAGCCGTTCGCAGAAGCTAGATAAAAATGTAACAATAAATGCATTTACTTCACGCGATAAAGACTCAATGTAGCTTTTATCTCGTGTTCTTAATGAGATGCTGCTAGTTAACTATCAGGTTGATTTGGGTCAATGTGTACCTATAGTACTTGTATATATAGTAAGTAAGTAAGCATATTAATTACGATGTAAGTAAATATATTTTACTGTAGAAACTACTTAGGTAGGTGCCAATTAAAATGACTGTAGTAGGTAGCGGGATTTATCCAAACGGAGAGAAGAGGAGATGTGTGAAAAACGTTGTATGTACCCTACCTATGGTAAGTAATGTACTATTATAGTATGGACAAAGGTTCACTTGCGACGCAGGAGGTTGCAGGTTTGATTCCCTCCTCTGGACAAATTTTGGATGTTCTGTGTGTTTTCTATGTATTATAAAAATATCTATCTAGCCCTTCTTACTTTGTTTGGGGCTAGATGATGCGTGTAGGAGGATAGTCCAACAATATTTGTTGATGGTGTGAAGATAACGTCACATAGCTTTCACGAAATGACATTCAATTTCTATTGGTTGTATTTACACCTCTCTTCTCTCTCTTTTGGATAAAAACGAACCTTTAAACTTTAATCCAATACACAATAAAATACTGTTAAAAACATGTAAAAAAATTAAGATTTGATTTGTAAACATGAGTACCTAATTCTGTTAGTACTCGACATAAAGCGGTTTACTGTTTTCGTATGATTGACCACACTCTGCACCTACCTTATGTATAAAATATGCCGCTGCTAGGCAAGTAATAAATTGATTATATAGGACTTACATGAAAAAGCCTGATTCTTCAGGAACCCGATCAAGAGACGACTCCATTCTCGAAGATGCTTCGATGCTCTTCATTCACTATCTCGCACATCTTCATTCACCTTTCCGTTCATCATTCAACCCGTGACTACGAACTGCACGAGCTCCTTCGATGCTCTTCATTCACCACCTCGTTAATCTTGATTCCCTGAAAATTATTATAAGATTATTTACAAAATTACTTTTAATAAATAAATAATAATTAGGAAGAAAAGATGGATGGATTGTGTGAGAGAGGACATGGGTAAGAAAGGTGTGAGTACGGAGATGACGGCTGATAGAGGAGAATGAAAAAAAAATACATGTTGTGCCGACCCCACCTAGCGTGGGATAAGGTCCGGAAGAAGAAGAAGAAGAAGAATTAGGTTTTAATCAAAAGAGACTCACGATCATTTTTCTAACGATTTGCTCACTTAT
>JAPQVW010000288.1:0-33375 GCA_028535905.1 Quercus berberidifolia
CAAGGAATTCATAAAAATACGCGAGTTTTCCTCCATGCGAAATTGGGCCGTAAACCGCAGATTATTAAACAAACCGGCTAAGCCCGAGGCTTGCTCGAAATTTACCTTTACTTTGCATCATTCGTAATTTTAGACAATTTGTTGGAACTTACAATTTCCATCATAGAAAGCTTTCATCTTTCATCACGTCTTTAATAGAATAGGAAGGTAGATAAGTAGATACCTATGTTTCTTCTTGCATTAGATAAAAGGAGATGTCACGCAAACGGAGTCGCAGGTAAAGCTAGTTTGTAAGAGGTAATTTCCTCCTCAGCACAGATACATCCACAGCTGTACGTTCCTCACACAAACAAGGGGGTGTTGCCATAAACACCACGTTTGGCAGGCGGATTATCGATCGCAGTGGAGGTGTTAAAATACACAGAATGAAGGTGCTATCCTTTTTCTGGTAGGTTCAATTAGTTGCATCTTACGAAATCCACAGATTGAGTTGGACGAGTTGATTCACGCCTTGGCCACAGCAAGTGGTTTTTTTTAGTTTTAGTTCAATTTATTTTGATTACAGTAGGCAATCAAACATTTAAATATTACGTCAGTTTTCCGATAAGTTTATTAAATAGAAAAGTGCTTTGTTACTTTTTTTATTCCATGAAACATAGAAAGCCCACATGACGTTGGTAATCTTTGTTATTCACAGGTTTCAAGGTTTTTTAATGTCCAATAGAAGCAATTAATTTTTATCCGGCCGGGGTTGGGTAATGGGTTACACATTACACGATGTCGTAAACCGGTTCTCGTAACTCCGGCAGCCGGATCAATGCGTTATTAACCGGGTAATGCGTGCCCCTGCTATGTGGTCTCGAGTACAACCTTTTACTTTGTTTCTTGGTTTTACTTTTTCTATTGTTGATTAATCGAGTTTTAGTGACGAATTATTGAGCAAATATTTAGCTGTTTTTGTGTTCATGTTTTGTAGTTTTTGTACCTATTAATTTGTTGGAACACAGATCACAAACGCGTCTACGAAGCTATGTACGATGCTTTGAGAAATTTTAGGGCCAAATTCTTACAAAATGTTCGTGTAGGCGTGCTTCTCCGAAACAAATATTTCTTTAACATAACAATGCTTTTATCATTGCCGATAGAACTTGACCTTACGAAAACCCAGAGATAAAAATAATTTTCCTCCGGTTTATCTGGGTAGTACGAAACTTGGGCCACCAGCACCCGACCGGGTAACCGAGCATAATGTCCGGATGTCGGCCCGGAGATAAAGAAAACCTATTGAAAAGGGCCAGGTATGTCCTTAATGGGCTAGGGCCCAGACGCGATTATTCCGAATTAAATTACTTCGCCTGTTTGCTAACAATGTTTTATTTATTACTGTGGAAGATTTTAGAATCGGTTGAATCTATGTATTTATAGTACAGTATTCATTGTTACGCTTGATCGACGCAAGCTTTTATGTCTGAATTCTATTGAGCCTAAATTGGGTTCTGTGTCCAATGTTTACCCTTTGTCAATTTATTCTGTGAGTTCCGTTTATATCCCTATTAAAATTAGTCGTAATTTTTTGTAAGTATCCCGAAGATACAGGTTAACATAATTTAATTGTTTTAAAAAACTAAAAATCGACTTCAACGACGTCATTCAACCTTTATACAACAATGAAAGAATCATCAAAATCTATGAACAATTGGCGAAGATATCACCAAAATTGTAGTAGCTAGTCGTGATTCTTCTACAGTATTAAGTTGTTTTTTTTTTTAAGTTTTCCGGGATAAATACTAATCACACGGGAAAAAAATAAGGGACCACCGTGGAATCATTCTCTATATATTAGTGAAAGAATCATCAAAATCGGATAACTATTGGCGGAGATATGAATTAACATACATACATTAAAAAAGGGCTCGAATTGAGACCCTCCTCCTTTTTGAAAGTCGGTTAAAAATAGAGATTTTTGGATGGATTAGAGAGTAAGACAAAATTCATGGACGATAGAGGAAATTCCGACAATCGCGACTAATGACGCGTGAACGCAGCCCGATAGCCGCAGACTAAGCAGAAAGATGGAGAGAGTAAGAAAGACAGGGGAAGATATTATCGATGAGGATATTCACGATGAAACAAATGTCGGGCTTGTTCTCGAAGCTGTAATTGATCAGGCAATGTTTGTTTGCAGAAATAAGACGTCCTTGAAGGTTGATTTTTATGGGGTTTTTCCACACCTTGCGTATCTAATTTGATCGCATCGTCGTTGGCAAAGGTAGTTCAAAAGTTTTTTATATGTTTTCAAAATGTATAGTTTTTAATAAATACATAATAAAATCATACGACCGATTTGGCGCATCGGGCTAAGGTCTGCATGCGACGCGGAAGGTTGCGGGTTCGATTCCTGCCCCGAACAAATATTTGTGCGCTCCACATTTTTTTTCTCCGGATGTCTGGGTGTTTACTATGTACCTATAATAAAAAAATATCTATCTATGTAGCTACCTGTAGATTGTTTGCAACAGTCTGCAGTTAGCTCAATTGTTTTAATTGTAAATACTAGTTCTAATTTGTTTCTATTATTTGATTGTAATTTTCTTTATCTATGTAATACATTGTATTATGTGTATCAGTCATCTAGTACCCATAACACAAGCTCTGCTTAGCTTGGGGCTAGAATATGCTGTGTGGATTGTCCGGCATTATTTATTATTTATTTATTTATATTTTTCAGGTGAAAAAAGAACCCATAGGCTATTTATAATTAAGTTAAAATTAAATTGAAAATTGAAACTATTTGGTTGATTTTTTAGGAAAATCTACTTATTCCTGTTCTGAGAGAAAATGAATGATGGACAACAGTTGAAAACGTAGTTATATATTTTGTTCCTTGGTTACGAAGCAGGCAATTTGTGCCGGATTTAGCAGGCTAAATCAGCTGGTTAACCGGTGATTAAACATTTACAAACACATCAGAGAGATTTTATCGCCGCACTCCCACTTTGCGCAATCACAATGTCAGCATCAAATATTGTCAAAACAAGCGTGGCAGCTGTAATGAGTATTCGGGTTGATGAAACCGTACTAGGTACTTATTCGTAGTAATGATCAAACATTTCATGAGTGTAAATTTGTACATTTTCAAACGAGGGAGCGTTTGAAAATGTACGTATTGGTGCGGTAATTAAGCCATTATGAGTACATTTCTAGTTCCTACCTACTCGTTGATCGCTAAAATAATTGCTAAGGTACCTACTACACTTTCTTTGAACGCTTTGAATATCCCAAAACCTCCCGATGGAGCTACCATACGAATAAATCATTCTTGCATGGTGCCAAGAGTTTCCATTTCAGGATTTTTGCACATTTTTTATGTTATAACATAGAACTAAGAAAATGTTGGTGGGTAGGACTACTAAGTTATACCATAGAATATAATACGATCAGACATAAAGCACATTGTGTCAAAACACAGTAGAGTTGAAATGCGAATGAGAAAAAACTGTTGGAGGTACCATACTAACAAACCGATATTAAGCGATAGGGCCGCCCATTTACTTATGTCTTGTGTGTCTTTGTCATGTATTTTTGTTGATGTACAAAAAAGTATTTTTATTGTATTTCTTAAGGTAAAATAGATTTAAAAAAAAACACTCTCCCTGTCTATGCGTTTCTCATTTCCACCTGAAGCAGCCATATTGAGAGATAAGTACATAGGTACTGGGGCTGAGGGTACTTGACTCTGCTACTCATGCGACGTGTTATCTGGATATTGGCTTCTTCAGATTTGATGAGACATTAAGAGTAGGTACGAACAGAGTAAGGGCTAAAGTCATATTTATGGTTATAGCTGGCTTTAATTTGAATCAAGCTTAGGTACACGTAGTCTTTTGTTTCTCCCTTAATTTAAGAATCTTCTACTATATAAAAATAAGTCGGGTTTTCCTTCCTGACGCTATAACTCCAGAACGCACGAACCGATCTCCACGGTTTTGCATTCGTTGGAAAAGGCTAGGGCTCCGTGAGGTTTATAGCAAAGAAAATTCAGGAAAAATTCAGGACAAACCAACATTGGTGGCGAAACGGAGTTCGCCGGGTTCGCTAGTTGTGTATAAGTATTAGCCTTGTATATAAAATAAAGATATTTTATTCTTCTTCCTTATTTTACTTCTGTCTCAAACAGTTTTTGTGTTTTTCTCGTGTGTTCAGAAAAAAAAATTACATAGGGTACCTCTACCTCTCATACGAGAGTTGAATAGATGACTCTTCAATTGCGTACAAAAACGTGCCGCGCGGGTCTTTTACGAATAGACCGGTAAAAATCACAATAGACATAGAAGTACAGATACATGTAAAGAAAACAAGTGCTTGCAGGAGAATAAAATGAGAATGCTGTATGAATGTGTGATTGTAAAACCAAAGAGTGAGTACTACATAATTGACCCTCATCTCCTAATTCAACGATGCTTGTCAGAGAGCCCTTGACCTGGAATACCTTGAGTAAGTCCTTGTTATTAAAAGTAAGTGCCTTTTCAAAAGATTTACACCAAAATAGGGACTTAATATTTGTTATCCAGTTTACTGTTCTAGGTACCTTTTCAAAATATTTGCACCAAAATAGGGACTTAATATTTGTTAACCAGTTTACTCTTTAGTCAGCGAAAACTGCTGCGAAATATAATGCTCGTATCAACAGTCAATCATTTCAATCATTTTATTTACAAGAATAGATCATTAATTAAATAAATAATGCCGGACTATCCACACAGCATCATCTAGCCCCAAGATAAGCAGAGCTTGTGTTATGGCTACTAGATGACTGATACACATAATACAATGTATTACCTAGATAAATATTCTTTTTATTATACATAATAAACGCCCAGACCTCCGGAACAAATTTCTGTGGAGCGCACAAATATTTGTTCCGGGCAGGAATCGAACCCGCAACCTTCCGCGTCGCAGACCTTCGCCCGCTGCGCCACATCGGCCGTCATTATTGTACAATAAGTCAGATCTTAAGACTATTTTGCTTATTATATTCACGCAGGCAGGCGTGCAAATATTGTGAAACTTCTAATATTAGTTCATATAAGTTACAATTCAAATGTCAGAATATTGTACACCACTATGAAAAAATGTTTTTGCAAGTCTTGTACATTTTGCATCATTTTTACAAGTAGCCATCCAATAAACTTTTTTCCATTTAGTTCTTTTAATTTATCCGGCTATATATAAATAGTTATTATAAAGAGGAAAGATTTGATTGTTTGTTTGTTTGCCCAGAATATGCTCCGAAACTACTGGATCGATTTGAAAAATTATTTTATCGTTGGAGAGACATCACTTGGGAGTAACATAAGCTATACTAGCGACACGCCCCGTCTCGTTCGCACGGGTATATCTTTTGCATTTTCTAAATTCACCCGTGCGAAGCCGGGGCGTATCGCTAGATTTATATATATCTTTACGGCACTGGGGTTTGTAGAGCAAATTGTGAAATTTAATCGAGTCATCACATCGGTACTTTGTCTTTTAAAGTGTACAGCAGAATCAGCAGATTGGCCCTATTCAGCGATGTTCAAAGTTGTTTCATACAGGTAACTTCTTAGGTTTATCTCTGATTCTTGTAGGCAAAAAATCTATTTCAGTTGAAAAAAATAATTTCAGTTTAAACAAGGCACTGAAAAAGATAGATAAATAAATAAATAATCCTGGACTATTCACAAAACATCATCTAGCCCCAACCTAAGCAGAGCTTGTGTTATGGGTACTAGATAACTGATATACATACATAATAAAATACAAAGATAGATATTTTTGACTATACATAGAAAACACCCAGAGCCCCGAATAAATATCTGCAGATCGTAAAAATATTTGTCCCGAGGCGGGAATCGAACCTCCTGCGTCGCAGGCGCACCTTCGCCCGCTGCGCCACAGAGGTCGTCAAGCTATATATATAGCTTCAATTATAACTAAACTAATTCTAGTCTTACTCCAAACCTCTTAAAGCCCAGTTTGCGAAACCAACATCAACAGTAGCGCCCGAATACCAGATATTATTCAGAACTATGGAGAGCTCTTACGGCGAGGGTTCTCAATGCAAACTCGCCAAGTTTCGCCTGAGCCAGCGCTCATCTGCTCCCTTGTTGGATGGTAGATTACGTAGGTATATTCAGAAGGGAAGGTATGTATTGTAAAAGTAAAAAGGAGGATTAAAAATGAATTTACAAATAGTTATTCCGAGAAAGCAACCCGCTATCCAGCTAAGGTGTAAATTTTTGCTGAAATAGTAATACAATGTTATTAAATAAGATCAAAAAGTATTCAGCCCACTAGGATAATACAACACAGAAAGGGCGCAAGATAACAAAGACCTTTCATTTCATTCAAATACCTGTTATCATTGGAAGTCGGTCATCGAAAAACCAATTTAATATTGGATCGCAAACACGATTCTATCGTTTCGTGGAAAATGAAAAAAATTCATGAATATCAGAATTCAGAAGTGACCTTGGCAGTCCCAAGCCAATGAAACCCAATTTAGGGTCAAAGTATGAGGCGCCCGCGGGACCGACGAGCCGGTTCCAGCAGACACCAGTAACAGCCTATTATTTATTCAACTTGTTGTGTGGAAGGATGAATCTTACGGTCCCTCGAATACCTTTTACAATAACTGGAACAAAGAGATTTCGTTATAACATGCCCCATTTGGGGCGAACCTGAAATGAAAAGGATTCCTGAAAGAGATTACACGCTCTGATAGTGCATGTAAATGACATGAATTCATTTAGCGTTTAATTTTATGCCATTAGGAGTTAAACGGTGGTGCTCTGGGACTCTGTGCTAAAACCACCAATTTAGAGCGCGCCGCCGGGTCTGCAATTTTAATTTTACAGTAATAATATGAGTACCCACGTAGGTAACATTGTGAATAGTTCATGTCCCGCAGCCTTCTACACGTTGAACATAAAGTAAGTTCTGGCCTGGGACATATTCTATCCATACTATTACTATCTTATCATTATATATCGACCTGCATCCCAGCTTCATCTGTCGTTGAAAATCAAGCGTGTTTTATTCGATCACCTACAACATCATCTTCAAGAGTTCTAACGGAAGACCAGCGCTGGCTAGGTCTCTTACGGGACCTTTGACAACATTATGCTGGGTTAGGTTCTTTTACAACAACTTTATGTATGTCTATACTAATATTATAAAGAGGAAAGATTTGATTGTTTGTTTGTTTTTTTGTTTGTTTGCCCGGAATAGACTCCGAAACTACTGGACCGATATGAAAAATTCTTTCACCGTTGGGAAGCCACATTACTCGGGAGTGACATAGGCTATACTAGCGACGCGCTCCGACTTCGCACTGGTAAATCTTTTGCATCTTCTAAATTGCATCCGTGCAAAGCCGGGGCGGATCTCTAGTATCCTATAAGTGTGTTTTGTTTATTAACTGCTTGTTTTGTTGTTGTAAATAAATGTTTTTCTATTTCTATAAAAAGTCTTAGTAACGTCGTAAAGTCATATATGTCATAGCTGATGAAGCTGGGATGCAGGCAGAGACTGAACAGTGTGTATATCGAAAACTATTAATTAAAATTTATCACGGAGCCACGTCGAGTGGGCATTCGTTCGCGACATCTTTTTCAAAAGTTACAACTACCTACATGTTTGTAAAACACAGAATTTAATGACAGTATTTCTGCGTCCATCGTTAACTTCATCTTATTTATCTATTATATATATATATATATATAATATAAAAATGGATCGCAAAATGTGTTGGTAAGCGCATAACTCAACAACGCCTGGACCAATTTGGCCAATTCTTTTTTTTAAATGTTCGTTGAAGTTCAAGGATGGTTTTTACGGCAAGAAAAACTGGCTTATTCCCAGACGCCCAAAGCCCATTGTTCTCTAAAAATAAAAATTCATACATTAGTTACCACGACATCCACGACAACTTTAATTTGTTCCCACGACTCCCAAACTCGAGTTTTAGGTAGTGTCAGGAAGAAAATCTTCTGATACCAAGCGCCTGTTTGTGTTCCAGTGCGAAGAAAAATATTTGAGAACTACTTTAATTTAATGTAATAAAATGCGAATTATAATTGACGTATAATCATTTATTTGAAATATTTAGTCCGCCCTTCTATGACAGTCCAGCCAATTACACATAATCAACCTCATATAAAACTAAATGATTAACTACAAAAAAATACTAACAACTTAAGGTTTTAAAATTACTTATCACATTTTTAATCAACCTTAAATGAAATATATATTTATTAGAAATCACATTTCAACTTACAAATAAATGATTTAAAAATCAGTGTAAATACAAATATACGTAAAACTAACGGTTTTAAAATTATCACAGTTTTAATCAACCTTAAATTCAATGTTTATTTACTAGAAATCACAGTTTAACAATAAATTATTCGAAAATCAGTGTAAATAATTCGGATAATTATGCTTTACTTAACTACCTACGACTTACAATTTTAACAATTTAACAGTTTAGGATTAAATGATTTCAAAATCAGTTTAAATAATTCAAATATGCTCTACTACCTACGACTTACATATAAATTGTTTACTAGTTACATATCTGATAAAACTTTTTAATGACACAGTGTTTTATATTGGTTGAGAGCATCGACGATGCTTATCGACTTTTCCTTATACTTAGCGTCAATTATTTTTATATTTTAATCTTTATTTATTGCTCTTCGGCTTCGATTTGCTTGCGGACGATGATATTTTTCAAAATATTGAGCTTGTTCCCGAATTGTAAACAACAACTCAAGCAGTCGAGGTTTCTTTTTTAATACTCCGTTAAGGCTTTTATGCCAAGCCTCGACTAAATTGGTGGTGCGGTGTCGTTCACCCTGACAATTCCAAATGCTGTAATGTAGAGAAGGGTTGTTGAGCCATGTATCTACAAAATAATTGTTAAAATTTGTAATTTTTTCGTTTACTGGACAAGTTTCCATTATGGCCAACCGGCCTAGTATCAGTAGTCCGATGATTTAGTCCGATGATCGGACTGATGAGACTTTTTAATCTCATTAGTCCGATGATGCTGATCAATACAGATCATCGGACTTCTGAGCCTTTTAGTCCGATATTTACACATTATGAATTTTCCAAAAAAATAATAATGCATTTATTTTGTTTATCGTTTTATTTTTTCCAACTTGCTAAATATAAAGCTATTTTATACAAGAAAATAGGTATTCCTATTTTTCCACCAGTCAACTGCATCTGAGTTTCTTTAATAAATTTATCTTTTTCTATGTCCTTTGCTTCTTCCAGAAATTGATTTTCCAAATCTTTTCATCTGTTCGGCTTTTAAAATTGCAAGGGTGTCATCATCTTTTAAAATGTTTAAAATTTGCAACATACTAGGATTTTTGTTAATTAGTCCATTGATTGTAAAATTCCATGCTTCGACCACATTGTTTGTTCGATGACGTTCCGAGAATACGCACCATTTGTCAATAAAATTAGCCTTCATCCATTGTTTTTGGAAATAAGTTTTAAATTTTGTAATTTTATCATCATGAGAAGTTTCGTTTGACATAATATATTGCCAACCATTGTTTATTTCGTGTATTGGCAGCAATGGCAGAACAGAACACAAACTAACGATACGCCTGTAATTCCTCGATTTCAAATCAATTGATTTTGCTTTTCGGTCCAAAGCATTTCGGAAATGATAGTAATAACCATTTATATTCACATTTTGAAATATTTTCAACAGAGCTTTTATGGCAGAATTCTCATAGTCAACATGAATATCTTTTGGTTCCCACTCTGGAAGCTGCGATTTTATTAATTGAAATGCTAAAGTGTATGCCTTCACACTTTTGTGTGACATAAACATATATGTCAAGGGAATTACATTAGTACTTTCTTTGCCACTGCCCAAGTCTCCGTGTATGCTGTATAATTGTGAAAATGGTGCAGGAGATGCTTTGAAGGTGCCATCCATAAAAAAGCGTTTTATGGATTTCATTTGTTTTTGTGCATATTGACTACAAAATACTAAAATTTTTATTGTGCCATCGTAGTAATCTGCCAATAAAAAATATTTAAATTGTGAAGGTACCTCAACTTCATCATAACTATTGGGACGTAGAGTATTGACTTTTGCCGTCGATCGTATTTTTCGATAGATAGTCATTTTTTTCTGATCGTAAGTAGGGACAGGTTGTGATGATGCTAAGTCTAACCCTGATTTTGCAATAGCCAATCTAAATTTTCTATAGACTCTCAGAGCAGCTTCCGTTCCTCGGGCAGCCTTCTCGACATATTTGTCAAGTAATAAGTCAATTTCATTCTGAGTTTTATCCAGTTTGCAGGTGTGCTCACCGCTAACTTTTTTAATTTGGTTTTCATTCTAGAATAAAAAAGGACATAATTAATGAACATTTCACCAGTATCTCAAAATATATAACATATATGTACCTTACTTACTTCTGATAAGGTCACATATCCTTTGCATTTAAGATTTACATTTTTATATTCTTTGCATCGCCAACAACTACCATCTTTATAAATAGCATTTCTGTAGAATTGGTATCCGCCAAACAGTAAAACACTTCCACGCCCACGTTTTAATATTTCAAAATCATTGTCAGTCATTTTAAATTTATTCAAATACAATTGAAAAAACAATAGTCCACACACACTGAAAGCTTCAATGACATTGTCATCGAGTTTGAAAATAGAACATAAAATTAAAATAAATGGCTTGTGAGCAAGGAAGTTGGAAATCTCGAGTATCTAAAGAGGTTTACTTACACATCTCAAGTGGATTCTTCAAAAAGCTATTGCACACAAGTACATACATGACTGGTGGAAGAAGAAAAATAGGTATACTAATTTTTATTATAGGTTCGCTTTTTTTTTGTTGAAAACGATAAACAAAATAATTGCATTATTATTTTTTTGGAAAATTCATAATGTGTAAATATCGGACTAAAAGGCTCAGAACTCCGATGATCTGTATTGATCAGCATCATCGGACTGATGAGATTAAAAAGTCTCATCAGTCCGATCATCGGACTAAATCATCGGACTACTGATACTAGGCCGGCCAACCACCCATCTTCAACATCCTCAGTTGGCAAAAACGCTAAAGCAGCACATGTAGCCAAATGATTTCTCTCTTCACTTGTTGAAAAACCTAAGACTTTTGATTTTTTCGCCAACGCTTGCTTGAAATGAAAGTTACAACCTTTAATTATAACATCAGGTAAGCATGTTTTAATCGCGTTAATTGCGCTTTGCTCAAAGTCTAAAATGGCTTTACGTGGTTTCCAGCCTGGCAAGCTTTGCTTGACTGAGTTGAGCAATATCTCGTACGTCCTTTGCATCTTATTTGGCAAAAGAGCAAAAAGCACTGGTACAATATTTGTTTGATTTTCGCTACTGCCTATGTCCGTGTGCATTGAGTAAAGTTGATAGAATGGTTTCGCACAACTTTTGAAGGTCCCGTCAAAAAGAAAGACATCCCCTTCTTCAATCAATCTTCTTCCTTCCATTGATGCAAACATTAATATGCGCTCTTCCTCATTATGGTCTAATAACACAAAATCTTCAAAGTGGGCGGGTACCTCAACGTATTTTGTATTAGTAAAGCTGGTTTTAGTAACATCAAGACATGCGTTTCTCGATCTATACAATGAGCTTTTAATACTGTTAAAATCTGGAACATCTTGAACTAAATTATATCCAGCATCTATATATGTTTTGACGGCATCCTTGTAAATTTTTGTGATTGGCTCGGGGCTATTTTTGGCTTTTTCTTTACATTGTTCTTTCAGTGTCTGTGATATTGCATGGTGCTGCTGCCGTGTAAGAAAGAGGTAGATAGCCTGTCTTGCTCTAATAATAAAGGGATGAGCTAATGAACAAGAATCACAGAAAATGAAAGTAAATGGAAGATGTTTCTTAATAAATCAGTAGGTATCTATGAAAAATATCTTCCTGATTTATCATCTCAATCACAAAATCCTTGTTCATGTTGACTGTACTTTGAATTTCTTGGAAGTCGTGGTAATGAATTTGTTTACATAAATAAAAGCCTTGGAAGTGGTGGTAACAAAATTTTGGGAGTCTGGGAATAAGCCCTCCTGGATCCAGCTGCATGGTTGACTGTTGGTTGACTGTGGGTGACATACACAACACAACACTCAAGGGAATTACCAAAAGTTCACAGTTTGTTGCTAGAATTTCTACCTAAAATGCATTCTGCATTCATAGTACACAGGCCTACTTTTTATCGCCCACTTATTATAGATACTTAATTTATCCCAAGGTACCATATAATCGCTTACGCTTGCATTAGAACCACGCCCCAGCCCGCATGGCATGTGTGTAAATTCGGAGAGCACCGTAGCCTGAGCGTTTAAGAACATTTTCATCGTAATGCTATTTTATTCAAATAAATTATTATAGCATATTCCTTATTTAATTCAGCTTAAACTACATACATGTGGTAGAGAGATTTACAAGGAAATCTAATTTCACATGGATTAGAAAAGATACGTAGTTTTATTCTAACATTTGTTAGGTTTTGTCACATTTACTTCGATTCAAATTTTTTGTGGGAAGGGGAAACGGCTGTATACATGTAGCGCAGGACCGGTTATTGTGGCGATCTTAAGGGCAGGTCTATGTCCAGCAGTGGACATCCGTCGGCTGAGATGATGATGAATATTATTTTTTCAAACATGTCTACCATTTTGTCGATTTTAGGTACCTATAACTTGTGTGTGTTATGCGACTTATGTAGAGATAATCTACGACTCCACATTAAAAAAAAGAACATTGTAAATTTTATGTGTATGGTATGTCACTGCAAAAGAAAGAGGCATAACTTTATGCTTTTGAGTGATCAGAAGGTAATTATTAAACACTAGCTTTGACCGCGGCTTCGCATGCCTTTTTCCGAGATGTGTTTTTCCAGGTCCTGATCTTCATGCAAGCATTCAGTCTGATAGTTGATAGTTGATTCAAACAATTTTTTGGTACTTAACTACATATTCTCAGTAAACAAACTTTCTCACATATTTGGAATTTAAAATTGAGGTTTGAAAATACTGTCGGTTTACATAAAAAAACTCCCTCATTTGAAAGAAATAAACCGATTTGGTGGCGGTCAGTGGTTAATAAACTTGCCGTTAACCCCTAAACTGCTCTCACACTTCGCAAATCGGTAAGTAAAAGCCGTTTAAATTGAATCCTTGCTATAACTACGCTATTACTGCGCCATAACGAGTCCAGAACGCGGAGGAGGTTCAGTTGAACATTCGGGCCACATGACACGAATGTTAAATAAAATTATACGGTTGAAACCGTATGAATACTAGAACAAGTGGTTTATTTTACTCTGGAAGGAATGAATATAAAATAGATTTGAAAGTTTCGTTTCTCATAATTACAAAATTGTTTTATGATTGTAATAGAGTCACAATCATCGAACAAGTTTACAGAATCGCAAAACAGAACCGCAAAACAAAGGTTCTTTTTGATAATGAGTAACTTCGGGTAGGTCGTCAATGTAGAGTAAAAACAAAATCGGTCCCTATACGCTTCCTTGAGATACACCGCAGCTATTATGTAAGTAGTTTGATTTGACAGGATTAAGTTCTTTGTTTTTATCAATATTAGTGATTTCAACACATTGCATTCGGTTCGTTAAATATGTTTCAACCCGTCTAAGAGCTGGGTCCCTAATGCCATATTTATCTATTTTGCCAATTAGCGGCTTACGGGAAACAAAGTCAAATGCTTTTGACATGTCAAAAAATATCGTAGTTACTTGCTTGCCGGAGTTCTTAACGCTACCTTTGTTTTACGGTTCTGTTTTGCGATTCTGTCAACTTGTTCAATGATTGTTAATCGTGTGCAATGTTATTTACTTCAACTATAAAAAAATATTGTGCTTGTTAAATATAATTTTGTATCATTCATTAATCATTTCTTTTATAACTCGTGCTCCATTTGATTAAACTTACAAAGGTATTTGCTGTAAATAAATAAAACCATTTTTCTCAATAAAGAAAAGAGACATGGCGCATTCTTTTCAGCTTAGTTCTTGCAATAAGCAACTTATGCCCAGCGTCTTTGTGCAAGCGGAACCTCGTTATACAATGGAAGGCATAAGTTCAAAGTACGCTTTGAATTCTTAATTCCACAGACTTGGATTACCTTACTTCATAGTTGTTTCACAATCTTCTGGAATACTAAACACAATGTTCCTAGGCGGCTACGTGACTTTCTTTTCAATAAGCCTGCGTTGCTGTATTTAACCTTCTGGAAAAAAAGAGGTATTTTTATTATTTAATGGACTAACGTTTCGCTGTGTTCCTTTTCCTGTTATGACTGGGGCGACGATTTCACAAAATCTTATTGCTATCCAAACCGACCTACCAAGTTTTGTCTTGGCAACATACATAGATAGATAGAAAATGCTTTATTGCACGCTTAAATCTAATAGAATCTATTACAACAAAACACCTTGGTGAAATTGAATGATAATTGGCGGTCTTATCGCTCAAAAGCGATCTCTACCCAACAAGCTTGGATGGATAGGATCATTGGACTATACAAGGGGACATATTTTTAACCGACTCCAAAAAAGGTGAAGGTTCTCAATAAGGCTGTATGTGTTTTTTTTCTCTCCGCCAATAGTTATCCGATTTTTATGATTCCGCGCTGGTCCCAAGGGATTAGTATTTATGCCGGAAAACTTAAAAAATCAACTTAATTCTGTAAAGGAATCACGACCAGCTACAACAATTTTGGTAATATCTTCGCCAATTTAGATTATTCTTTCATTGTTGTATAAAGGTTGGCTATGAAAATGACGAAATGAATTCTTTTCAGGAATTTGAAGTAGGTTTATAGTTTTTTTTTTAAAAACACGCCAAATAATTCTTTGAACAATTCTAAAAGCTCATTATGATTGTAAGCGGGTTAACTACGAACCTAGTTTGTGTTGGAGGAACACCAACGTTAGAACTGCACTCACCCTGATTATTATTGTTAAAATAAATAAAGCTGAACAATCACACAGCATCATCTAAAAACGAAGGATGATACGTTGGTTTCATTCCAACACAAACTGGCTTTGTGGTTAACCCGCTTACAATCAAAATGAATTCGTCAAAGTATCAAAGTATCTGTAGTATATATAGCTTTTATAGTAAAATAATTATAAAAGCTTGTACAAAAGCTCTTATTTTGCTTAAAAGATAGATTGTGTTGTACAAAATCTTTTGTAGAACCATTATAAAACACTTATTGGCCTTCTGTTCCCGAGAACAGGTATCTCGTTGAGGCGGCCATAGCTCACGGGCGTCGAACGATCTGCGCCATCCATTACCGGCCTCGGCGGCGAAGCGCAGCGTTTTGTTACACAAAACAGGCAATCTATTACGTTGCATTCGATTATAGCATGCAGGTAATTGATAGGGATTGAGTGCGGATTGCAAAGATTGCAGCGACCATTATCCGTGGAAGATTCTAATTTATATTACAAAATTGTCTGGTTTTATAGCGGATTTTATTGAAACTTGATTGCTTGATAAAAAGTTATTTCAGAAAGTAACAAATAGATTTACTCCAAGGCAAAGCAATTTGTTATAAGCGATTACTTGGTTCAATTTTTTTATTTTCTTACAATTAGTTGTTCTATTTGCTGAGGTGCTTTAAGTAGATATAGGTACAGGGAAAAAACTACCCTACTACCATACTAAACATTGTTCTGAATTTCGAGTTGTTTACGTCTCATCGTCGATGCTAAGTTATTTCTAACTCAGTAGTTAGAAATAACTTAGCATCGACGATGAGACAAAAGAAAGAAAAAAAGAAGAAAAATGTAACAAAATGATAAGATGCCAGTGCATCTTATTATTTTGTTACTTTTTTCTACTCTTGTACGATTAGCTTAACAACTATTTTTAGTACTAAATAACAGTACCTGGATGCCCGAGCCTTGCTCGGTATTTTTTTTTTTTTTTTTATAAATTGTGTTTTTTGGACATTATGTTACATTTAGATGCGTTCATCGTTTAGGCATTTTTATGTGAACACGTGCATTAAGAAGACACAAATAATATAAATAAACAATTGATTTTCTTAGTCTAACCTCAAAGCAAACACTCATTGACTTCGTATTACTTAACAACGCCATCTACTGGAATAATTTTATTGCTCACAAAAAATAGTATTATTATTCGCCAATAGATGTCAGGAAGAGTCATATTAAAAAAGAAGTAAGTTTATGTTTAAGTTGATTATCGATAAAACACGAATAAAATGACATTTTCTAAAAATGATTCCTAGCTAGATCGATTTATCGCCCCCGAAACCCCCTATATACTAAATTTCATGAAAATCGTTGGAGCCGATTCCGAGATTCCAAATATATACAAGAATTGCTCATTTAAAGATATAAGAATAAGATAAAAGTTTCTCTGTAAGTGAATTTACCTAATTCTTAAGAGAAATAAATTATCTTAAACCAAACCAAAAAACTCGCGCGGGTAAATTTATTAGAAGCTTTTATAGCCGTAGTTGATTTTAACTTATTTACTATACCCGGACATATTTGTTTAATTGATTTTACAAATATAGTAGGTAGACACATATTTCTAATGATAATTGGTTCCAAGTTAATTGGATTCGATCAACTGAATAATTGAAATTCACTTTGATCAGGGTCATGTTCCCTACATCAGGTCAGGATGTATGTAAGGAGTACCTATAGCATGGGTTTGCTAACGTTGCCGATATCACAATAAGACTTGGTTTTCAAACTGCTTATTGTGTGGATTTTACCACAAAAAACTTACATAACCAGCGACAGCCTGTAACTATGATTTAACTTATCTTTGACGTTTTGCGAGCTAGCGCTTATTATCGTTGAATCTATGCTACGGGCACAGACAGGCCTGTCACTCGGGACGAAGGCATCCCACATCAATGTCACCGGATAGTAATGTGAGGTGAGCTTTCGAATATTTGGGATCAATATGTTTGAGGTTATGTTGGTAGGTACCTATTTTAGGTGTAGATACTAAGATTAGGTAGGACCAAGACGTATTATTATGTTTGTTATATAGGTTTAAGATAATCACGTTTGCACTAGTGGTTCTACCCGCTGCCGCTAAGCATCAGCGGGTATCGCTTGTTAATATCACTGTCAGATAGTAAGACCCGTAAAATAATAAAATCCCGCTTAGTCTCGCTATGCACTAGTTCCGCTTTGCTCGACTCGACTCGCGAGAAGTGAGGAAGAAAACTGTTATAGTGTAATATTTTATTTAATCATTTAAATAGTCAGTTATGACTATTTTTAATCATATTTACAACTTAACGCATTCAAACATGTAAATTTTAACCCTTGATTATTTTCCGCCACATTATAAAGTTACTAAAATTAGACCCGTAAAATAATAAAATCCCGCTTAGTCTCGCTATGCACTAGTTCCGCTTTGCTCGACTCGACTCGCGAGAAGTGAGGAAGAAAACTGTTATAGTGTAATATTTTTATTTAATCATTTAAATAGTCAGTTATAACTATTTTTAATCATATTTACAACTTAACGCATTCAAACATGTAAATTTTAAACCTTGATTATTTTCCGCCAAATTATAAAGTTACTAGAATTAGACCCGTAAAATAATAAAATCCCGGTTAGTCTCGCTATGCACTAAGAAAATAATAAACAAGGCTGGCATTTACAATTTACCGCATTCAAACATGTAAATTTTGGCCCTTGATTATTTTCCGCCAAATTATAAAGTGAATAGGATTTTTATAACTAATTTACGGGTCCTACTATTCTACGGTGACATTATAACCCGCATGAAGCTGTAAATAAGCAATAGCGATGGTTTTTTTCGAGTTTTCTATTACTTGTCATAAAATAACTTGTTCCTTAGGTAATATTTTCTCGTGATTTAACTCTGTACCCTTCAATAATGTATAATGAAGTCAACGACAAAAATCGCCAGGGTCAACCTATCAAAGGCGGTTGTAAGTTTTTATTTTCAAGTTGACTGCGGGCTATTACACAACTAGTGCGTATGAGCTCGTAAGTAAAAAACGTGATCAAATCGCATAATCAAATCGAATAGACACATTTTATGAATCCTATTTGATCACGCAAAATGACATTCAACTCAGATTTTTTGATAGAGTGGCGAGGTTTTATCCCTCTCCGTTTTACCATCGACTTTATATGCTTCGGCGATATGAGAAAAATCTAAAACGAATAAAAAAATCTATGTTTGGTGACATTGCATCAATATCCGCCGTCAGAGCTGTATGGATGGATCCCAGGTTAGGTAAATCTTTTTCCGTTAAAAAAGAATTATTTGCTCTCTTTCTATCGCCATTATTAACATAGGTGGAGTGTGTCATTGAATATATTGGGGAACTGATTCCCCAATATATTCAATGACACACTCACTAGCGAGATCTTTAAAATTCACAGTTCCCTGTATGCGAGGCAATTAGAGTGCACATTTTTGCCTTTGTATTCATGACGGTTGATTTAAAAGTGGGTATAATGAATGTGTTCATTGACTTGTAACTTGTAAGGCATAAGTGGAAACAACAGCTGCGTAACTACTGTCAACGACAAAAATGCTAAACATGACAACTATCTAACAAGGCAAATACGAATAATACCTAAAATGCTTTTAGAGCGTAAACCCTGTTCAGTTTTTTACCCTGTACCCATAGAATATTAGATTATTGTATCATATAGCATGAACCTAACAGGTCCGCGGCCCGACGCAGGCTTGAATTAAATATCGGTTGAGGCCGCGGCTGATTTGCGAGGGGATTGGGTTAACTCCATTTTTAATCTCTGATCCTGTTCAAAGCAAATTAAAAATGAAAATCTCAGCCAGCTAGGTTTTCATCATCATCTTTCGCCGAAATACGTCCTCTGCTGGACATATGCTTGGCCCCCAAAACGCCACAATGAAATCAGAAATCTTTATTTCCATTGGCTTACAAGATAAGCCCTTAGACAAGTTAAGTTTTAAACTAAATTATCAAATAAGAAATAAAGTGTTATTGATTTTCTCTTCACTTCAATGTTTTGTACACTAGTGGAAGAAGTGAAAAAGAAACCACTAGCACATTCATATATCACTTATGAGTCTAATGCATCGTTGTTTTATCTAACTTAATATAATGCGATTTTAGATAGGTACATCTCAATATTTATATAGTAGTATTGTACAACATTGAATTTCCTAAATACTATTGTCGGAGTGGAACTGAGCGATATCTGGCCAAGCATTAACGTCTTGGATGTAATCGTCTATGGAGTAATAGGCCTTCTTGAATGGTCGGTCCTGCCCTACCCACGATATTAACCGGGCTATAGGTCCACCTTGTTGGTGGTCTGCCCATGTCGAGCGAGGTATTGCTGCTACTTGAACACTTTTCACAAACACACTAAAAATAAATATCCAGCTAGAACATAAAATTCGTAGAGCACAAAAGGAAATTCTGCCCTTGGCTGTAAAAGGTCACCACACAATAGTCTTGACTGACATTTAAACAATTATGAACAATAGTTTGGATAGTTCACTGAATGAAATCTCCACGTATTATATCTTTAAGAATTTCTGAAGTAACCTCAGCATGTCGTTATAAATATTTTTAAATACTTATCGTATACAATTAATCATTACAGCAAACAACAGTAGGTAAATTCTTTAAAAGTTTGTTCAAAAAATTCCTACAAACGAAATTACTTAGGAAGTTTTTTAGGTCACTTGCTGTCAAGTAATTACAGTCAACGACATAAAAGCATTTTCATGTATTTTTAAGGTGTAGATTTAAGAGTTTTTGAAAATTACTACATGCTCGTATAAATCGTCTGGGATTAGTTGAAACTTGAAATGCTTTGCAAAATGGTGTACTGTTGGCCTCTCTGCCCTCTACAATTGGCCTCCACTAGGCTTTAATTGTTTAGGCTTGCTTAGCTGCCAGCTAATGGATCAAAGTTGCTGTAACTGCGCCCATTGTAAACTCTGTAAGCGATTGTTGGGGGCCGATAACAAATGTCTGCGATCCATTCACTTATGATTTACAGCGGTCCGGGATAAATGTGTTTATTAAATTCTCGTGAATTACTGTGGAGAATTGTTGCCATTAACTATTTTGTTAGGGCTTAAGTTATTTAGCTAGATAGTCTTATATGTATATATATACTTGATAGTCTCTACAGAATCAACTTTCGTAAACTTTTAAAACTTTTTATAAGGTAACAAATATAAACCTCAGCTTTTATAGCTGAAATATATAAAGTTATATTCAATATTTTATGACTTTCGGCAACTATCTTATTTTCGGAAACTAGATAAACCTAGTGATCAATCGAAATAAAAGTAAGGTACCTACCATCCAAGTCTCTACCTCAATTCAATATATAGAAAGATTTAAACATTTTAAACCAATGACACAAGAATGCATTGCTTAGCTCATCATCAGCCTATAGCAGTCCATTGCTGGACATAGGCTACCCCTAATGAGCGCCATAGCGCCCTGTCTTCAGCTTGCCGTATCCAGCATCTGGTCGTCATCCCACCTAGCCGGAGGGCTTCCCAAACTACGTTTGCCAAGTCGCGGTCTCCACACAAGAACACGTTTATCCCAGCGGTTGTCGGTTCTTCGCGAGGTATGGCCGGCCTACTGCCACTTCAGCCTGCTAATTCTTTGAGCTATGTCGATAACTTTGGTTCTCTGTGGGATGTATTCGTTACGAATCCTATCCTCCTTACCTCACTCCTTACCTCACTGGTATAAAAACATTCGCCTGCTGAAGTGAGATATCTCATCGGTCTCTATCTTATTTAATCACTTTCGTGTCTCACATAAAACTACTATAATTAGGAATCATTATGTTTGGAAAAGTCAGTAATAATAGTATTTTTAACAGGCTCCCAGTTTTCCCCCTTAGGGCAATCGTCCCCCTTAGGAACCCTTAGGAACCCCTAGGAACCCCCCTGGCTCCCCCAGGGGGGAAAACTGGAATATTATTTTTTTAATTCCAGTTTTCCCCCTTAGGGGGATTTCCAGGGGGAAAACTGGAATAAGCCACGTGAAACGTAGTGAATCGTTACATCGGTTTCGCACTGCATCTGATTCGAATCCGTATTTCAATAAATAGATAATTTGTTTTGTTTCCCATTAAAATACTTTATAATAATTTGTAGTTTATACTACAATTTGACTTGTCTAAGTGCTTATTTTGTAGTTCAAGGAAATAAAGTTACTGTTCTAAGTTCTGAGTTCATCGTAAATAGTTGTAATATTACGATAGTTTCTTCCTGATTCCATTAGTTGACTTCTGGAGATTGCTTTTAGAATAATTGAGAATTGAGTCACCCTTCCGGTAGGTCAACTGTCGCAATATAAACACAGTATTTTATGAAGATACTCGTCGTAGGTAGAAGGTACGTTGTAGATAGTGCCCCTTCGGGTCGCAATCAGAAATGGCAATGGAATTGAATATATGTATATATTGATTTTCACACTTATCACACTAATTATAATATTAATAATTAAAGAATTATAATATCAAGAATAATAAATTGGCCTTTGTGTCAGTAGTACCATTGATGGTACAAGTGACACAACTTTGTATCTTTAGTACCATAGATGGATGGATGTATGTATGTATGTATGTTTACAAGAGCACTAAACAGTGTTGTATTTATACAACTGAGAACCATTTTTATATAACATGCTTGTCTACGCTATGCATTGGCCTCCCATTGGAGTCCCAGAAACGCTCTATGGTACCGTACCTATTTAAATTCAAAGATCTTGCTCCTTGATATAGGTACCAGGACCAGGTAAAAAGTTTAGTATTAAAAACAGCTTGTACTAATACGAAAATTAATTTCCTGTTTTTATATTCCTAAGCATTGGCTTAGGTTTATTGCATACGTTTTTAATACAAATAAAAATAATTATATCTCTTTGAATAAGACCGGTTATTTAAAGGAAAGAAAGAAATAATGCTGGTAATCCATAAATAATGCTGGACGATCCACACAACACCTAGCCCCAGAGTAAGCAAAGCTTGTGTTAGGGGTACTTGATAACTGATACTTAATGCATTACAATATATTTATTCATTCATTTTAGGGGATTTTTCAGCAATATACATACTAGCGATGTATGAAGAGACCTGCGGCTATTACTAAGTTACCACTTATATAAACAAAATACAATTTTACAAAAAAGACAACTAATAATAACAGGCGTATATTCGCGTTTACCTTTTTTTCTATAAGTACACAGAAAAAACCCATACTGGATAATTTTGGAGACCGTAAGCTTTAACAGCACAGTTAGGTATTTACAGCTCTATCTGTTGCATGAAACTTTGCCAAAATCGATCTACATGAGTTCATTGACCGTTGTTTTGTGCATTAGCCAATTCTAGGTGCCTACTCCACCAACTTGTAGTAGGTTTAAAGTTTGGTGAAAGTAATAAAAGAGAAGACAATTTCACATTTTTTTACTAATTTTCAGACATCATACCTAAGCTAAACTTACATTAACTTGCATATATTTTATGATCAAAGTTGAGGTTCAAGTGTATAAGTGTACCTACTACCTCCTTGTAATACCTCCTTGATGTTATCTTCTATTATCTATTGTTTGTGTACCTAGCTAATTGTTCAATAAGTTTCTTAACTCTTCTACATATTATATTTTGCTATCTTTGATTTTATTTTGTGCTGTCTGTGTATGTGTGAACCAAATAAAAAATCTATCTATCTATCTAAGTAGAGACATATACAAAAAGCCAGTGTTATATTAAAACCATGGTCAAGTAAAAGCAACATGACATGCTTCCGCTTTCCACACAACCACATGATGTGGACTACCTTTAAGCTCTCATCCCGTAACAACCCTTGTATGAACGAAGACCAAACGTTATCCGCCCTTTAAAATGATTTGAACTATAAGGACAAGTACACATTAAGCGTTTTGAAGCGCGATACAACAGTACACACCCAAACGCACGTTGGAATACAAAGAAGCTGATTGGATGTATCGGACAGATGGTTTTTAAGACGCGCGTTACCAAAGCGTTAGCTCTTTTTGTACAGCAAAGGTGGCCAAGTATTGGGGTCCCACCTGATGGGAAGCGGTTACCACACCCTATGGACGCCTGTAACATCAGAGACGTTACAAGCGTGCTGCCGATTCCGTAAATGCTTTAGAATGCACTTGTTTGAACGATCTCATATAATAGTCGATGGGAAAAACCTCGGCAGGGAGATCATTCCAACAACCTGAGTGTTCGCGGGAGGATGTTCCCACGAGCTTGGTACCTAACTATTATGTAATTGCTCTAAAGGTAAAGAACCCTAGCAAACCTCTGTGGTAGAAACATAGGAATGCTAAATTTAACAAATTAATGCTCGTGCCCTCAATGTTATAACTGTCGCAATCACATTCATTCATTCATCCACTTAATAATGCAGTGTCTCTACGCAAACTATTCCGAGGCATTTGCAGCTTTAGTAGTAATTGTTTGTACTATTTCTAGTGCTTTATACCTGTTTATTTTAAGTATTTATAAACATATTTATAAGGTAAAAACAGACTAGGTATAATTAAGGAAAGGAAAATTATTTTAAATATTTTCTCATACATAGGTATACGAATGCTTATTTAAAAGTTTTGGTTTCGACGGGACTTCCCGTGGCTCAATTGGTTGGAACACTGCGGCGATAGGCAGGGGCGGAAGGGAAAGAAAAATAAATAATTAATAAACGAGAAATTCAAAACAATTATGGACTGTGTAAGCTGTTTGTCAACATCCGCGCTCCCAATCGTTGTAAGTGACGCTTTATTATGATTTACATCTCTCAGATTAATGAACTTCGCAGTTTGGGACAGTACGCTCTTATACAGCAACGCCCTCTGTTCATTTAGAATTTATTAAAATCAGCTACCGCATTTTCACGCCCGGTTTTTACGATTTTGTGGATTAGAATTGAAAACTATCAAAACAGGAATTCATTCAACAACAATACAAGAATTCAGTTTTTTAAAATTCAAGTCAAGTACAAGTAGGAGGTGTAGAAACTATAACATATTCGACCATAAATTTAGGCGTTGTTGTTACATCAACCACTTACGCATTTAATAAATAAATAAATAATGCTGGACAATTCACACAGTATCATCTAGCCCCAAGCTAAGCAGAGCTTGTGTTATGGGTACTAGATGACTGATATACTTAATATATTACATAGAATGATATTTTTGATTATACATAGAAAACACCCACCACACCACTCATTGCTTGCCGTTAGATAGCGGTCGTCTATTCTTGAACATTTTGCGGAAAAAAACATAATCACTTACCGCTGGGGGGCAAAACCTTTGATTCGGAGAAAAATGGAAAATCTTTTTGAAGAAACAAGGAATTTATTATAGAAAATGTTAACGGGAATAAGGTTGTGGCATTAGATGGAAAACGTTATTCATTCTTTGCGCGCGGTGGTAACCTAGTCCCACTTTATTATTTGCATTGATGATAAAGTACTGGAAGAATTCACACAAAGTTTCGTACGCCTTTTTACTAGACCAAAACAGCATCAAACAGTATTGATAGGTAGGAGTATGACCCGATTTTTGATAGTATTATCAATAGGACGATACGCCCACTTCAACTCACCTCGTCAATTTCGTAAGAGTCGTCAAGGGAACCACCAGAGAGAAAGGATAGCAACTTTATAAGTATTTTTAATATCTCTAATACGATCACCAATCCTTCTGCCAAGGGTCGTGATTATTCTAAACCTTCCTCCTTTGGGGGAGGCATGTTCAGTGGGAGCATATGTGCTGAGGAAACGTGGTTCCATTGTATGTCTTTCATATTTTTATCCAGTTATATTGAGAAAGTTAACTAAAAGAAACTTGCATAAAAAGCATCTGCGAATAGAGCATCCTATGAAATCCAATGAATCCTGCTCTCCTGGTACTTGGAAAAATGCATAGCATCCTATGAAAAATGCAAAGCATGCTATGAATCCTGCTCTCCTGGTACTTGTAAAAATGGAAATCTACATGTGCTTAATACTCAATCATGAGTCTTGATTGTAATGTAAAGGTCTATAAATAATGATGAATGTCATTAAAATATTCATCTTGTTCTCATTTAAGTTCTACCTGGAGGGAATAAGAGCGAAATAGCAAGTTAAGGTACGAGAGTCGCAGTCAGCATGAAAATAATGGTCCATACGTTACATAGCTAGACGTTCCTAATTGACCGTCACGGCTTTATTAAGATTTTTATACTATTTGGTAGATATTCTTATGTTTAGCTGGGTTCGTTTGTGGACCTTTTAATAAAGATGATAGAAGATAATAAGACAATAACGGAACAAGCAGACAGCGCTCCTGAGTTCGTGTGTTAATAAAACAACTCATATAAACCTACTGGATTCAAGATGTACATATGTAGAAGAAATCTACAAAAATAGGCACAAAAATCATCCTGCCGATAGATAGGGCCGGATCTACCTATTGGCTTTTTGGGCCGCAGCCCAAGGCCCCGTTTATATATAGGGCCCTCATCTCCCATTAAAGATAGAATGGCTAATTGGTGAATTAAAAAAAAAATTAAACTTGCATTCCTGAGTCTTCAATTGGTTTTTAGTGATCTCATCTCGTGGCTATTACAGGTGAATAAACACATTATTATAAATTTTGTATGTTTCCCCATTTCATAAATCTAGTAACAATTAGAACACATTATAGAAATGTGTTCTAATTGTTACTAGTTATTTATGAAATGAATCGATTTAGGATTGCGATTAACGCTGATGCGATTGCGATGATCACTTCGCTGGCCGTTATTTCTTTTCTTTTATATTTTGTATCATTGTTGATTTTTTTGTTTTTATAGTGCTAACCCACACTTAGGGAAACTTCTTCTTCTTTTGTATGTATCTTTTAAGAAACTCTACCCAAAAACAACAAAAAAGTACATATAGTATAGAAAAGTAACTAAAAACAACAAAAAAGTACATATAGTATAGAAAAGTAACTTTGTAAACTTTCGCGATTTTTTTTACATGTTAATGACAATTTATCGGGTATTTATCGCGTACCTTGTTTTAATTTCCCCTACGCTTCCATTGCGTTAAAGCTATCGTGGTCATGGGGTGACTAAAACGTAGGGGAAATAAAAACGAGATACGCGATAAATACCCGATAAATAGTCATCAGTATAGAAAAGTGTCCTACAAAAATACATATCCAGAGCTCGATGACTCCACCGAGCAGTCTCTAAAACCCGACATAAACAAAAAGAAATTGCGGCTAGGTCTGCTCGCCGATAACTTTCTAGTATGATTTCCGGTGCGTCCAGTCAGGGGCGCGACTACTCCCTCAGAGTCTTTAAGGCTCACTGCGCTCGCTGGTGACATTCATCTTTATCTTGGTGTCCTAATCTTAGAGACCTCATGAGGTTTGAAGAAGTCATCGGGATTTGTTCAAACCCCATGAGGTCTCTTAAATTATCACCCAATCGGTCGCTAAAAACGGAAGATTGACCTCCTACCCAAAGTCTTTGGCTGCAACCAAGTTATATTAGCCCAGGGCCCCATAAACACACGTTCCGTTCCTGTCTATTGGTTACGATGTATAGGATACCTGCATTTTCCTTTTGAATATAGGAATGGCAGTAACTTCTCTTAAGAAGGTAAGGTACCCATACATTTTCTTCAAGAAGAGACTAAACAGCGCCTGGGTCACTTAAACAAATAACAAACTGAAGACATTTCAACGAACTTTCGGCTAAGGAGAATTCGATCCCGAGACCTTCGTATTTTCGCAAACAAGAGCCTCAGTAGGTCCCTAATTATTTACCGACCCTATCCTTATCAGGGCAGAGTTGGCCCTAAATTAACAGGTCGTTAGCGGCGCGAGTAAGTGGCCATTCAGCGAGTCGCTTCATTCTGCTGAGGAGTCTCGATTACTGGAGGCTGTACCTATCTTTATGTACCACATAAGCCAGTAATTTTCCCCTTTTCGACATTGAAAGAGCGGTTTCGGCTTAGCACTTCCCTAAGGAACATGTTGGGAAAATTAATCGTGCCTTTGCGGTTTCTACGCTATAATTTAATTAGGACCTAATATTTTTTTTTAATTTTGTGCCCAAAACTACTTTAACTATAATTTTCAGTGTATTCCAGTTTCAGTACATTTTTACAGGTACCTAGGTGATAGGTATGCTACTAACAACGTACAAAACAAAACCACACTCCATCACAACAATGAAATGCTTATATGCATCAATTTCTATACAGCAAAAGAGCTCGGTAAATATTCTTCTTAACAACATAAACTCCTTAACATAATGTTTATGCAAATAATTAGTGAGGGCAACCCAACAAGAGCCTAACAAGACGGGAGTATAAAGTGATTTGAGGCCGTAACCGCATCTAACACTTAACCTCCTCCCAAAATTTGTTGCTGATCTAACACTCACCTAATTTTCCTAAAACAGCTTACAAGACAAGTCCTTTAAAAATAAGCTTACACTACACTACAGACTATTTTTAATGAATACTGATTTATTTACACACGGCTTTCATTCAAGAATTACTACGTGATGTTACGTAGTGCAGGTTGCGCGACGGAAGTCGTCCACCCCGCGCGAGGGTTGGAAGCCTACTGCAGAAGATGTTGGAGCTTGTTCCATCCCGCATCAGCTCGGCGGAAGCGCGCCTGCGCGGAGCAGGAACAACTTAGAACATGCCAGTCAGCTGACGGTGTAACTAAGGTCACTATGTCAAAGAAAAAGCTCTTTTTTTTAATTCCTTAGCGGCGACTAACTGGTAAGGAAGGAACCACGCGGATGGGGTCCTTTGACTCCCAATTTATTAATGGCTTTGACGGAAGCGAAAAGCGTAAACTTCACACTGCATCCTTTCAAAATGCAAATTGGATTACGCGATATTAATATGCAGCGGTCTACCTTCAGCGAAATTGCGCTTTCAAAGCTGAAATTCTTAATTTACGTTTTTGGTTATTATAATTTTGAATGCTAGATTTGCATAAAACAACTTTGGCATAAAGTCTGAGAACCGTAGAATTTTATGATATAATCAACCTCACTTTTTAATTTATGTTGATTGTACCTATTAAATAAATCAAATCTAGCATTCTGGATTTGTTCTGGGCATCTCTGCAAAGAAAATATCTATGATTCGACGTTGTCATCTTGATTAACGAAGGCTAAATCTTTGGCTGCGTTTTCGCAGTGCCAGTGGACACTGTCCACTGCCACTGCGAAAACGCAGATGCGTGGCGGATTTTTGATAGTTTAAAAGGGAAAGTGCGGCGAGAAAACTGCATTAAAGACTGTCAAAAACCTTACTCCCGTTGTTTCCTAAAAGGCACCAATAGAGTACTTAGGTACTTAAAATGTTATTCGGTTAGTAAATTACCCCAGAAACAAACGCTAAGAAAACATTTAAATTAGATAATTTGACAGCTCTGCCGTGTTCTTTCGAATGTTCCGCAATAACTTGCGCTGTTGCCACCATGGTAAATCCCTGTTTTTGCTTCGTTTATCAAAGTCTCGTGTCGGTTGTTAATGATGATAAAGCGGGTGTGAGCCGCTGCCTCGAAGGAGACCACACTCGTAAACAAGCAGACTTAGGCACTGCATCGCCGAGGATGTCTCGACCTGCTGCCACTGTGTGCCTTACGAAATTTACGAATAGCTTACATGGAAATGGGGTGTTGTTGAACGACTATCGCTTAGCTCAGCTCTAGGTGTAGGAACCTACCTAGTCTCCACCTAATAAATAAAAACAGGGTAGTTGAACCGGGCTTACATGAAAGAAAAGATGCTATTTTTAGTTTACATTCCCATTAAAGAAATATTTCCCATTTAACCTAAATGGGAAGTCGTTTATTCAGAAGCACCTATGCTTTTAGGACATACTTTTATGACAAAGTGACCTATCACTTTTCTAATGGAACTTGGGGGCCATAATATTTTAAGAGTCATTTTATTACTATACCTTATTAGGCATGATTGGCTTAAACCATAAACCACTAAGCGGTCTGTGTCAATACCATGAGAGCGTTACATGGCGGAGGTATTTTGATTGTTAGTATTTGTATTGTATTGTTCATGAATAAACTGCTAACCTGCCAGGTAGTTGTTTTGACTGAGCATATGTATGTATGTAAGTGAGAAAAACTACATTATGATTACGTATATCTGTATTATACGGCCGTCATTTAGCACAGCCGCTACATCCAAAACTATAACAGCATAACCTATTAACCTTCATAAAAATCACAAAGATTCTTCCTAAGAATAATAACAATAAAGCGGCATCCACTATAAAGGCTTACGACCACTAAAGCGAGCGAACTGTGTGCTAATGAAAACGCTAACGATATTAAAGCCCGGAGACATTAAGGCTAGGTGGTACTAGTTGACATTGGGTTTAATGAAAAATTTCATAACGATGCGATGTGGAACAAACGAAGCTCGCGGCCGGCGCTGGCTGGAGGCCACTAGCGTTCAAATTGATTGAGAGCCTGCAGTGACCATCGCAACACATATGCCACCGCGCCACCTACCACCTCTGACAATAAACTAGACGGCAGTATAGTTGGTAGTCAAAATAAAATAGCTTTAGACTCGAGCCAAAACTGTTCCAAAATATGACATGAAGATCAGTTTTGAATTTTTTTGTTAAATTTCAGATAATCCCGACAGAAAATGGAGCCAAATTCTGCTCGAGCAGTACACATGGAAGAGCTGAGGTTTTATTTTATTTATTTTCTTATTCTTATGTGCCAAATTTACAAGCAGTTCCTTTCATTTTTTTTTTATTTTGATCAATACCTAGCTAGGTAATAGATTGAAATTGAGCTACGAATACTAACGAAGTCTGAACTCCACTGTTGTATGTTTAACATCGAGCTCATGTGATTTTTATCTTTTCCTGTAATTTCTGAATACTTACATAGGTACATACTTCCTGGTAGGTAATGACATCTAGACTAGTTAACTTAGAATTACCTAACAAGAAGAGAGGGCACTCTTCTTGTATCTAAATTATAAAATAAATGACATTTGAGCAAGTTTATTTACCTACGTTGTAATTTAATCACATTTTCAGGAGTTGTATGGAATATTAAATTTAAGTAGGGGTTTTAAACTTTCTTCGAGAGTTATTTGAAACAAATCGTTTCAAATAATCTTCGAAGAAAGTTTAATTTTCAAAGATTATTAACCGGCATAATATAACAAGTTGAAAAATTATTAACAAACAAATAATTCAATGTATATAACTGACAGTATATGTTTGCGATGTCTGTGTAGTCGCTTCTTCGTCAAGTCTTGTGCTCTAATGTGAAAATATATGTATAAGAATTAGTAAAGGTAGGTATTTAAAACCACCACCGTTCAAAGTACTAAAACATATATCTTACATTTATTATTCACTAGCGACCCGCCCCGGCTTCGCACGGGTGCAAAAGTAAAGGATAAAAAAATGGTTATTGTGGGTTATCCCTAATAGATAGACATATACCGTCGCGGATTTTTTTTGTAGACCTTTTTAAGGTGTACAATACTGTAGTACATTATTTTGTTCTATCTCGTAGGGTTCAGCCAGCGTTTGTAATGTAAGCGCAAAAAAAATGAGTTTATTTACGACATCACATTAGAAACCTCTAAAATGATCAGTGTTTCTCTACTATATTATGCATGTATTATACATATAAACCTTTCTCTTGAATCACTCTATCTATTAAAAGAAACCACATCAAAATCCGTTGCGTAGTTTTAAAGATTTAAGCATACAAAGGGACATAGGGACAGAGAAAGCGACTTTGTTTTATACTATGTAGTGATAGTGATAACCGCAAGAGAAATTTGAGAGAAATTTGAAGGACTGTCTTCCATTGCCCGTGGTTTACCAGCAACCTTGGTGAACGAAAGGAATAATACCATCCCGTTATGGACCAAAATGTGTTTAATTTTGTCCCAGGAAGACGCAAGACGACATCAAATAAACATGTATATAATAATAGATAAGTACACTTAGTATTAACCAACATTTTTAAAGTGCTTTGGTGATTGATATTACTCAAATGCCCGCTCTGGATTGTTGGTTTTCAAATGATGGAATGATTATTAAATAACAACATTTTAGTTACCCGACATGCTATTGGAGTATTGAATGAATACCAACCAAACAGCTGCATACCTACATACTGAATACATGATATGAAAATACATTTTTTTCTTTTTACATAATAGCTCTTTTTCGTATTGAAAAAATATTGATGAAAAAGAATCCGAAATAGTCGCGTTGTCACAAAAAGCAAAAGTATTAAGAAAACAGCAGCGAATAAAAACTCAGGCTGAGTGCTAGTCGGCATTGCGCACCGAGGATTTCGTAGAAACGGAGGTAGAAATAATCATATTTTTTACTGTACTTTGTAATTGCAAGCTATGAGCTTACACTTTAGCCAAACAGATGTTAAAATTTAACACAAGCAGCTGAGAATTTACCCGAAAATCAGCAAACGAGAAATCAAGCGCTCGAAATGATAGAGCGATTCAAGAATCGTGCTGTGCAAAATTATCGAAGGACGAAGCTTGGTTTCGTCAGTTTTCTTGAGAAATATTTTGATATCAACAAGCAGCAGCTGTTGCCATAAACCTAACATCATCTTCCGGGTTCGTCTTTAGAGGTCGTATAAGATAGACTGACTAACGGCATAGGCTCAGTATAAAGGTCCGGCTATCACCCCACTCACCCCTAAAACGGAACCGGGAATCCACTCAGCTTTAATGGCACGATAGTCGCCAGAGTTTTGCATCACCATCGACCTTCTTTGTCGTTGTTGTCTTGTAATTCGTTTACTTATTTCTTTCGACCATTCCGTAGATTGGCCTGTCGTGTTCCGAGAGCGGCTGCACAATGCATCCGATTCACACAATTTTACTATCAACCAGTAAAAATGCTATAAATATTAACATCATTATCGTTATGTTCCAGTTCAAAACCGTTACAAACAAAATATTTTTGAACCGGCCTGAGTATATTGTATATAGTAAATAAATAAGGATTTTTTTTTAAACTTAAAATAACGAACATCCTTGCTTGGCGCTTTACCAAAAGAAGTTAGGCAGCGTAAAATAGCCCATGTTTTTTTTTAACACAAGAATAACTGCAGTCAAGCTACTCAAAAAGAAGTGTCGCTACTGTTTGCAATGCTTATCAAGTCGGTGGTAGATACTTTCATTTGGATTCTGGTGCCAAATTCAACGGATTGCATTGGAGCGTCTTTAAATAGCTGGCTCGGATTAAAAGGAGCTAGACTACACAACTGAAATTGTATTTTTATTCCATTCCGAACACAATGGCCAGTTCTTTAAAATATTGTGATTACATTTTCGCTAGTCGTAGTAAGATTCTTTTGTAGTTTTACTGAAGTAATTTTAGTCCTTTTTTTGTGAACAAACAATGTACACAGATCGTCTTCCAAGCCCAAGTTTTATGTAATTGAATTGAAAGAAATACCCATGACTGAAGTAGATAAAATTAAAAATGAACGAGGCTGTTATTTGCCACTACTACACTACTAAAGTCGATTTTTGTATTTGATATAAGTTAGTGTTCAAGATTATTAGGTAGATGACCCTTTGTCTAAGAACTAGAAGAGTTAGAGAGTACTAGTTGTCCTTCCTACTATAATATTCCGAGAGCAAACAAGTCTCTGAATGCATGTCGTTCAACTAGCTCTAACAAGGCCCACTCGACTGGTGTGTGCTCCCCTTAGCGCAGTGTGGAGTGCCCTTTGCGTCCAAATCGCCACCTAACCGCCTTCTATGGAAATAATGAGCCCAAAGCCTTGAGTCATGTATAAGACGCGACTACAAATCGCTAAGCTATTACCGATGGTTTCTTAAATAACATTTTGGAAATTGAATTTGTATTTGTGATCGGTATGTCCACAATGGCTTTCTAAGGAAATAATGAGGCCTGAGCCTGGAGTAGGGATTGCAATCCGTAAAACCGGATCTGGTATTCCGGCGGATCCGGCGGCACTAAACTTTCACCTGATCCGGACAACACTGAGTTCTTGAATAAAATTTTGGAAAGTCACTAGAGGTACGTTAACAGTGTTTTCAACAATACATTCTAGACTTTATCTACATCACTAAGAAGAAAAAACTAGACAAGTAGGTAGGTATAGTACGATGCAAAACAGCTGGTCAGATCTGTTTATTATTTATATACTAG
>JAPQVW010000289.1:0-33355 GCA_028535905.1 Quercus berberidifolia
ATGCTATGGACACAAGGAAAAAAAATGCACAACAAAGAAACTGAAATGCATGCAAGGATATCTCGATCGATTGAGGAGGTGTTGAGAATCTATCAAGGAGATAGGAACATTCTCAATCAATCCACCTAACTGTCAAGATTGCTTAAAAACAGTTTTTCAAGAAGGGAAAAACACAGATATAAATGCAATCAAGCATGCAACTCAACCAAGAATCCAATCAACATTTTAAGATCTCAAAATCATCTCTCAACAACAATTTTAAGCATATAAATCCCAAAACACCCACACATACTAAACAAGTTTAACCAATTTTAATCAATTTTATATTTCAAAAATAAGTCAAGACAGTTTAGTGAGCATACATTAACACATGTAAACCTTGTGATGGCCAAATCACATTGTACTTGCACATGTATTAAGAGTAGCAAAGAATATTGCATGTTGTGTGTGAAAAACATCGCAAGATTGCATAAGTGTATATATGTTATGACGATTTGAGATATGAGAAAATCACTTTTAACTCACACACAATCATAACTGTTTGATGGGGACTATCACCTTCGAGGTACATCCTATAACTCCCACATCTCCTAGAATATACACTTGCAATCATATTTAAAGCATTTGATCTTTTTGCTTTTTATTTTCTTTGCATATTTTTCTTTTTAAGCAAATCATGCATGGGCATATAAGAGATAGAAAAGAAATACCCAATTATGTTAAGCATTTGACATTCCAATTTTGCTATGCCGAAGCACACAAATGTCATTGACATCACATTTTTAATATGCCGAAGCATATAGGTGTCATATTATGATTGGCAGGCAACAGTGGTGAGATAGTTATTTATGCCTTTCTCTTAGGATTTTCTAGTCCTTCCCGTCAAAAAGAGTGATACGAGTGTTAAGTACAAGAGATTACTTAATCTTATTCATCACAAACACGAGCCACAAAGCTCACTTGCTTAGTTATGCATAGAGATGCTCATCTAAGCTACAAGAGATACAAAGTTTAGAAAACTTTGTTTCAATGGCTATCCTAGGTACACAAGTACCAATGTACACACAAAAACAAGAAGAGAGAAAAAGAAAAGTGATAGAATCACTTAGAGCCATTTTCCTTCCACACACTGGAAGAACATTTCCTTTGATTAAACCCTTGAATCGGCGGTGAGGGGGAAGAATTGAAACCGTTCAAGTTCGAAAGGAACATGAGGGCTTTGAGAATATCTCCAAGGGGAGCAAGAGAGGATTGAAGCTGATTCTATCTTCCGGATGCTATCATGTTGTTGCTCTGTTGAGTGGCAAGCCACTTATAGCAATTTGGTCGAGTATGACCGGCAACTCCACAATGATGATAGAGATGCTACCTCTTTTGTTTAGGTTTTTGAAAGTTAGCCTTCTTAGCCCTAGGGTTCTTAGCATCCTTCTTATCTTGCTTAGGGGGTGCTCCTAAGATAGATTTACCTTTGTCTAAGTTCTCACAAGCTAAATCAATTTTAACATTATTGTTCTCGATTTCAACATTATTGCTAGGAGGAACAAAAACAGTAGTACTAGTAGAAGCAGTATTAGAGGAAGAGAAACCACACCCTAAACCTGTTCAATCAGAAGCAGATTTCTGAAGACTAAGCATCTCATCAAGCTTTGCACTTAAAGTTCTCTCCAATTGAGCTCTGACTTGAAACAGCTGCGCTTCAAGCTTCTTGGTCTTCTCAGCCAAGAAATTGTTCTCAAACCTCAGTGCTCCAATAGTCTGATTAGCCTCATCAAACTTTGTGGAAAGCTCTTCACGATCAAGTTCCACATCACTGAGCTTCTTGGCGGTTAGCCTGTAAAGTTTCTCATCTTTCTCAGAAAACTTGTATTATTTCTCATAGGCTGTATGGATATCATCTTCATCATCCATCTTCTCAAACTTGGACTCCACCAATTCCTCTTCTTCAACCACATCTTCAACAATCCCGTTAGTAGGATTGATAGTAGTAGTGAAAGCATTCAAGATTTCGTCATCCTCATTGTTGGAATCATCCTCAAGCTCGATGTAGCTCAAGGTAGGAGCAAGTGCCTTGCTCTTCCCAATGCTCTTGAGATATGTAGGACACTCTTGTTTCATGTGACCGAAACCTTGACACCCAAAGTACTTAAGTCCTGCGGGAACAGTGTACTAATCGCCATCCCTTGCATCCTTCTTCCCTTTGTCTTAGATCTTGAACTAAGAAGAACTTAATTGCCTACGGTCCTTGTCAAAGCCCTTCCATTGGCATTCTTCATAAACTTCTTGGGCTGCCTGGTCATGTAGGACTTCATCTTAGAATCTTCATCATCTAAAGACTCATCTATCTTACTGCTCTTGGCCTTCAGTGCTATGCTCTTGCCTTTACTCGTCTTACCAATCTTAGTTGACCCTAGCTCATAGGTCTGTAGATTTTCAACCAACTCTGTCAAAGGAATCTTGTCAATGTCCTTTGATTCCTCGATTGCCATAATCTTGGCATGGAATCTCTCAGGTAAAGATCTGAGCACCTTTTTCACAATCTTGGATTCAGGAATGGTTTCCCCAAGATTGAAAGTTGAGTTCACTATGTCTTTAAGCTTGGCATAGAACTCATTGAATGACTCATCTTCCTCCATCTTAATCCCTTCAAAGCTTATAATGAGCCTCTGAAGCTTTGAATCCTTAACAGCCTTTGTTCCCTCATAGGTTGTCTAGAGGATGGTCCATGCTTCCGTAGCAGTTTTAGTGGAGGATATCTTCTTGAACTCCTCATTGGTGACCACACTGAATAAGGCATTCAATGCTTTACTGTTGAAGTTTGCCGCCTTGATCTTGGCATCATCCCAGTCGACAAGCGCTTCCTTCGGCTTGGTCCAACCTATCTTAATAGCTTGCCACACTTTCTCATCTAAAGACTGCAAGAAAGCTTTTATGCATACTTTCCAGTATGCATACTTAGTGTCATCAAATAAAGGAGGTATGATTAATGAGTGTCCTCTATCCATGACAAACAGGGGTCAATGGATCAACACAGCAAAGATTAAACCCTAATTAGAGTGTGCCTACTCTGATACCACTTGATAAACCAAAAACGAATTGACCCCTTATGATAAATTAACCAATTAATTTAGCCAAGTGAATTAATTAAGTTAATTAATCATGCAAACACATGGTAGCACAAACAAATTACCAATAAGATCTTCAGTGTTGGTGCAAGAGACTTTGCTTGGTTACAGAACCCAAAGGCATACAAGAAACGTAGCAAGAATTGTTTCTTCTGTAGGAGGAGGCTAGGGTTTCAAAAAGAAAACCTTATAAAGCTCTCTAGGTTTAGGTTTTTCTTTTTCCACCTCCTTTAAATAGGAGCTTAATGGACTCTCCTATTCCAAATAGGTTTACACAAACCTTGGGCTTTCCTAGTCTAATAAGGATTATACAAACCCACAAACCTTGGGTTTTCCTAGTCCTATAAGGAGTATACAAAACCCATAAACAAATAACCTTTTAGAATAAAAACATTACTGGCTATAATCTAAATCCCGTAAGCTCGATAAATCGAGACATCTGTCGAGCTTTAATGAATCTCGAAAGATCAAGCTTTTGTTGAGGAGGCATCGAGACTTGCAAATTGCCCTTTTCTTGAGCAGTTCTTGAGTAGTCTTCATGTCTTCAATTTAACCACTTGTAATGATCATCTTGAACCTACTTAGATTTACCCAAATACAAGTAAAGTGTGTTTTGTCAAAGGATATTCCAATTACATAAAATTATGTCCCTAACAGATGGTATATGATCCATTGTGGAAAAATCTTTTGTTTTCTTCATGGCTCACTAGGGATGGTAAGGAAAAACTCGTTGAGGAGTAGGATGGTATATGATCCATTTGGGAAAAATCTTCTGTTACCTTCATGGTTCACTGGGGATGATAAGGAAAAACTTGCTGAGGAGTAGAATGGTATATGATCCATTGGGGTAAAATCTTCTATTTCCTTCATAACTCACTTGGGATGGTAAGGAAAAACTCACTAAGGAGTAGGATGGACTTGCTGAGGAGTATGTTGATGGACTTTTGGAGGAGTAGGATGATAGACTCGTTGATGGACTTGTTGAGGAGTATGGTGATGGACTTGCTGAGGAGCATGTTGATGGACTTATTGAGAAGTATGGTGATGGACTTGCAGAGGAGTATAGCAATATGTGGTCCACTAGGGTGAGATAACTTGCGGAGAAGTTTGGTGGTGATGTTTAACCTACGAGGAAGTCTTTGATGGTGTGTAGACCGTTGGGGGGAGATAATTTGCTGAGAAGTTTGGTGGAGTGTAGCCTACTTGGAAGAACTTTCTTCTTTTTCTTTCTAACTTACTGGAAACTGATGTTGATTCCACTCATGAGGGAGTTTTATCAACTCTATTAGGGAAATTTTATTTTGCAACTCTCGAGAGGGTTTCCTTGTGCCTTTGGACCCATAGGGGAGTCCTTCTATGATACCAAATTTTGCTAGGGATTTGATTGATGGTCTTAAGTTACTAAAGAATATGATGGACTGATTGTGACCTATGAGGAAGTCTTTGGAGATGTATGGTCCACTGAGGAAAATTCTTCTATTTCTCTCATGGTTCACTAACGAGTACATGTTGATTCTACCCACGAGGGGGGGGGGGGGGGGTTATCGACTCCATGGGGGAAGTTTTCTTTACAACTCTTGGGAAGGTTGCTTTGTGCCTTGGACCCATGGGGGAGTTCCTCTATGTTAATGATCTTAACTCACTAGGGAATTTGTGTTGGTTCTACCTATACCTTCCACATCAAAGATCTTAAGTTTGCTTATCCTGGACTTAGAATCAAAGAAACACAACAAGAATGGCTACTATCCTATGCCAAGAAAACCCATCACATTATATTATCATGTTATCATCACATCAACAACACATCATGAACATAACAAGGATTGCTACTATCCTGAGCCAAAAAGAAGACTCATCACATCATATACACAACATCAACCAAAGAGTCGAACTTAGAATCAAAGGCACACAACAAGAATGGCTACTATCCTAAGCCAAAAACACATCAACACATCATGACATCGGATCATCATAAAAATGCTCAAAAGACTCAACACTGCATCTAGGAATTCACCATTCAAGACACACATTATTTATTTCCAAAAATGTTCATTATTTAAGGAAATCAAAATAATTTGAGAAATTCATCATTCAAATCCATTCATTTTTGAAAAATTTCTTCCATTTTTGAAATTTCTCTTGAATATTTGAAACTTGAAATATTTTCTTTTGGAATTCTCCTTAAACTTTTGAAATTCATGACTTTTTTCTTTAGTGCCAATCTCTCTCTTGAGCTTTGAATCTATTCTTAAGTGACATCCTCGTTAAAGTTTTGAACTTCTCTTTGGAAATTTGACATTTTTTGAATCTTTTGAACTTTTCACAATGATTAGGTCTTATCAACACGATGGGTCACATCAAGTTTGGTCCAAACACAACAGGTCATGTCATTCCTCTCCTCTTCTCTTCACCATTTTTTTCATCTCCTTTCTCTTTTTCTTTTTTCCTTTTTTTTTCATCCTCTCATCTTTTTTTCTTCTTCTCATCATCATTTTTTTTTGTCTCTCTCCTTTTCATCTCTCATTTTCCAATTTCTCATTTCTTTTTGAATCTTCATCTCACATTTTCAACATCTTATTATTATTTTTTTTTTTTTGGGAATTCTAAAAAGCATTTTTTTTTCTTTAGAGTAATAACAAGAAAGAGTTGATTAGGCCATTGGTTCATTGAATTCTTTCCCTTTTATGGGAGCACATATTCATTCAAAAAAATCATTCATTGGAGGAGGTGGAGGAGAAGCCTCAGGAGCAAAACCGCCCATGATCGCCTGCCGTCTAGCAATGCAGCCAACATGGATGTTCACCTGATACAACTCTATAGAGAGTATATCTAGGCGAGCATCCTTGTGCTGAAGCTGTGCCATGATGTCTCCTAGTGACACATCGCTTGTGGAAGAGGAAGGAGCAGATGTGGATTGAGAAGATCGAGATGGAGCCAGATGGGTGGGAGCTGCTGAATCCATCTGTCGCGACCTGAACTGCGCCTCGCTACGTTTAACAGTAGCATAGTCTATGGCACAAATATAAGTGAAGTGGTTGGACACACGAAAAAGGGATGGCAAAATGGCGTAATATCCTCGTGATAGCAGAAGGAAAGATGAGCTTATCACGGGACTCTAAATCCAGATGAACATTTATAATGGAAAGAATAAAATGAGAAGGGAAATCAATAGTAAGATGCTCAAGGAGGAATAACAAAAACCGAGCACGAGACTCTGTGATGGAGTTATAATGGGAGAGAGGATGGAGTACAAAGGTCATAACCATGTTCAAAAACCGAAGGCCTTTTGCAAAACCCGAACAGTAAGTGAACTCACACTCACCCCACTCGGTAGGACGCTCACAAATAGCGGATTTGAGCTCATCCTTGGACACAGTCCACAGACGCTCACAACTAGGGTAGTCAGGGAACTCTACCCTAGGAACCCAAAGCACATCCACAACAAGCTGTAGTGTGACAGGAATGCGCATACCTCGAACGCGAGTGAACAAAAGAGGTACTAAAAAATTAATCCAGTGCATGTTGGAGTAAAAATCCTGGATAAGCATGAGAGGACAGGTGACCGGGACGTCACACAGTGACTCCCATCCCTAACTGTGAATGACATCGGGAAGGTTGATGTCGGCAAAGTCCACCAAAATGACTTGGCGTTCCGAATGAATGCCGCGTCTAGAAAAGTTCTCCGAGAATGCCTTGTGGGCATCATCATCACGGAACCGAAGAGAGATAGGAGTAGAATCAAAAGATGAAGAAGCTTTAGAACGAAGAGGGTTCCGAGTCGGAGTAGATTTATGCTTAGGTGCTATAGACATGATTAACGTAAGTAGAAAGAGAGGGAGAGAAAAAGAAAAGAGACAATCAGAAAAGCTCCAAAACAATTCAAATATAGCAAGTATATTGAAATGGAGACGTATGCATGGGAAATGCATGAACATGTGACATGCAAAGTAAATTGCATCATGGGCTCAGCCCAATCCAATCCTACCAGAACACAATCAATTGCACACATCTAAAATGCATGATAATACTATTATTATGCTAATGTGATGCAATGCATGAGATTTTAAACTCTTTTAAGCAAAACCCATCCCAAAATTTCAACAAACACCCATCAATTTTGAAAAACCCCAAATTTTTTCAAAATCCCCAAAACTTAGGTTTCAAAACATGAAATGCATGAATAATGAGAGATTAGAAGCTTACCAAGTGAAAAAATTCTTGAAAAAGCTAGAAGAAACCTTAAGGAGAAGATTGGGAGAGAGATGAGAGTGTTTGGGAGATGAAGAGATCAAGCTATCGAGAGAGAGATCGAGAGAAATGAGGTTCGGATCGTATGAGGAAGAATATATAGAACCTCAGTAAATCTTGACAGATGAAGGTGTTGAGCAAGGTGTCGAGCCAAGTGTCGAGGATTTGGCTGTCGACGGATACAAGTGTCGAGAAAGTGTCGAGGTACAAACACATCAGAAACAAGAGATAAGGCTCCATCGATCCACTAGGTGTTGAGGAGGTGTTGAGATTGCGATAAGAAAAAGCTTGGAAGCTCGACAGATAGCCAGGTGTCGAGAAGGTGTCGAGGAGGTGTCGAGCTAGATTTTAAAAACAGTTTTTCGAGAAGAGAAAAACACAGACATGAATGCAATCAAGCATGCAACTCAACCAAAGATCCTAACACCATATTGACCTCTCAAAATCATCTCTCAACAGTAATTTTAAGCACATGGATCCCAAAAACACACACACACACACACACACTAAACAGGTCTAACCAATTTTATATTTCAAAAATAAGTCAACACTGTTTAGTGAGCATACATTAACACATGTAAAACCTTGTGATGGTCAAATCACATTGTACCTGCACATGTATCAAGAGTAGCAAAGAATATTGCGTGTTGTGTGTAAAAAACATCGCAAGATTGCATAAGTGTATACATGTTATGATGATTTGAGATATGAGAAAATTACTTTAACTCACACACAATCATAACTATTTGATGGGGACTATCACCTTCGAGATACATCCTATGACTCCCAGATCTCCTAGAATACACGCTTGCAATTATATTTAAAGCATTTTTGATCTTTTTCCTTTCTATTTTTCTTTGCACATTTTTCTTTAAAGTAAATCATGCATGGGCATATAAGAGATAGAAAAGAAATACCCAATTATGTTAAGCTTTTGACATTCCAATTTTGCTATGCCGAAGCACACAAATGTCATTGACATTGCACTTTTGCTATGCTGAAGCATACAAATGTGTAAGGTTGAATTTATTCAACCATCTAATTGGCACGGAATAAAGCCAATTAGATGGTTGAATAAATTCAATCTTACAATCTCCCCCTTTGACTATTCCATGACAAAACCCTAAAACAGACTCTAGACTTAACATGTGAGTTGGGAACAGTTGAACAAAACTCACTCACACCTAACTCTAGAAGCTGTGAAGCACTTGAATCATATGAACATAAGACTCCTGAAACACAACAATACACCATGATCATTGTTAAGCAGAAAATCGTGAAATGCATATGAAACAGGCAATATGTGATCAAGCAAAGATGGAGTTAAGAAACAAACCATGGCTTGATCAACCAAGTGAACACCACAAGGTAGTGATCACAGTGCTCATTCACACTTGGAATGAACACAAGGACATACAAGTTAACAAGCACAAGGCAAGATACTTGTATGCTCAACACTCAACCAATGCATAATACACAAGGTATATGCATCTAGGAACAATCCTACAAGGGCACAAGAGTGACAGTACATAGATCAAAATGCAAGACATTTAGATTAAAGTACTGATTTCAACATAGCATAAAGGCTGCATAAAGCAAGGTACATACCATAAAGCCTACAAACTATGCATAAAAACATTAATCCTAAAAGCTTACAAAAGCACATGAGTACAAACTAAAACATCCTGAATAACAGTTTACAAAACACAATATATCAACTTAAAGTGAAAACTTAAACTGAAGAAGAATGTAAAGACACTCCCCCTTAGGTAATATCCTCCCCCTCTGAATGTAAAGACACTCCCCCTTAGGTAATATCCTCCCCCTCTGATCATGCCTATCACTCCCCCTTTTTGTCATGGAATAGGCTATTCATCCTCTTCCAGCTTTCTCTGAATTTGATCCAATTGAGTTTGAAGAGAGGTAAACTTCATATCCCATCGAGTGCTTTGATGGTGTAGAGAAGCTGTGAGTCCAGACATTTTTGTATTCAACTCGTGGACAGAGGATACAATGCGATCAAGTTTCTCATCTAGGGAGAGAGTGCTGAAATGAGAGCCACTGTGAGATGCAGAAGTTTTTGGTTTGGCTCTCTTCCGACTATGTCCAATGCTTGCATTGAATGTACGCATGTTGATTGGACTTGGTTTTGAGATAGGAGATTCATCTGCCGTTGGATAAATTGCCTTGAGCTTCAAGATCCGTGAAATGAGACTGCAGAAAGGAATGCATATCCGAGACTCAGTTCGAAGAACCGTTTTGCGCAGAACATGAAAGATATGAGCACAGATGTCTATTTCCACATCAGAGATTACATCATGAAGAAACAAAGCACGTTCGAGGTTCAAATACCCAGTGCTTGATAAAGGGTACAAATTGTGAAACATCACAATTGTAAGCACTCTCAGTTTTGGTATCAAAGCGGGTACACTGTTATTGGTTTCATTACCATTGTGTGATCCTTGACTCCCTTTTGAGATGGATCGGTCTCAATCCTTAAATGCACCTCCATATTTTGATGGTAGTAATTATGCTTTTTGGAAGGTTCGCATGAGAGCTTTTCTGTGTTCTATTGATGAATCTGTTTAGGATGCTGTTGAGATTGGTTGGACCAGACCTGAGGCAGCCAAATCCACTTGGGATAAGGCAGCACTTGCTGCATCTAATACTAACAGTAAAGCATTAAATGCTATTTTCTGTGGTGTGTCTCTAGATGAATTTCACAGGATTTCTCACATTACCGTTGCCAAAGAAGCATGGGAGATTTTGGAAACCACCTATGAAGGCACGAAGAAAGTGAAAGACACCAAGTTGCAAATGCTAACCACTCGGTTTGAGGAGCTCAAAATGAGTGAGGATGAGTCTTTTGACTCTTTCTATGGGAAGCTAAATGAGGTGGTTGTCAGTAAGTTCAACTTGGGGGAGAAAACGGAGGATTCAAAAATTGTAAGGAAGATCCTTCGATCATTGCCGGAAAGTTTTCGTGCTAAAGTGACAGCGATTGAAGAGAGCAAGGACCTTGATGACATCAAAGTATAGGAGCTGGTTGGTTCTCTGCAGACTTATGAGATGTCGCTGCCCAATCAACGGAAGAGTAAATCTCTTGCTCTAAAGACCATTAATGAGAAGGTGGAAGATCAAGACTCATCGGGAGAAGATGTGGTTGACAAAGATGTTGCATACATTGTCAAAAATTTCAGAAAGTTCTTGAAATTCAAAAATAATGGCAAATTTGATGATAAAAGAAAATTCCAAAGTTCTGGAAGGGAGAAAAGGGAATTCAAAAAGAAAGATGGAAAAGAATCCCAACCTACACAAGGTGTCACTTGCTTCGAATGTAACGGGCATGGACACTTTAAGAAGGAATGTCCGAATTATTTGAAATCGAAAGGTAAAGTGTATGCCACGACATTGAGTGACTCGGATTCATCTGACTCAGAATCAGAAGAAAGCTATGATGGAGAGGGGAGCTATTCAGCTTTTATGACTATTGCTCATGTTGAGTCTTCAGATGAGTTGAATCTGCTTGTACGAGATTGTAAGGTTGAATTTATTCAACCATCTAATTGGCTTTATTCCGTGCCAAATTTGCTTGTAATTCAGCATCTAGTAACCCTGTATTTAGGTGGGTTTGATGTAAGGGTAGTGAGTGAGATAGAGTGAAGATTGCTCAAGAGTGTGCAAGAAAACAGAGACTCGCGGCTGGGCCTCGCGGGTGACTCGCGGCTGCAAGCCGCCAGACGCAGCACACGTGCCAAGCATGCTAGAAGGTGAACAGTCATGCAAGCTGGAGTACTACATGACAAAACAGGACAACTGGCCATACGGTTATCTCGCGACTGGATCTCGCGACTTAGTCAAGCCGCGAGGTCAAGCCGCGAGCCACCCCTGTTTTGTAAAACCTGACGTTTCACATTCCTCTCCCACTCTAGTATAAATATCCCTTTTACCCACGATTGTGAAAGAGCTTCCAGAGAGAATTTTGAGAGAGAAACCCTAAAGAAAAACAAAATTGATTCACCCACAATCTATACATTAGAGTCTCTTCAAATTCCTCAACTCTCTTCCTCTCCATTGTCAAATCCTTGAGAGGCATTATACCAAACCTGATTCTCACCATTATCATTACTGTGAGAGAGCTGTTTGGATTTCTGGGAAGTAGTTAGAAAGGAACCAATCTTCATTGGTTGATGCTACGGTCTAGTAGCGGAATCCGGGAAGCTAGAAAAGAAAAAGGTTCGGCGCAACCTCGTTGGAGCAAGAAGCTTGGAGGGCTTAGGTGCACTGGGTAGATTAGGCTTGGAGGGTCTATTGCTGTCCATGTATCCCAACTGTATTTTCTAGTGGATTGTTTACCGCTTGGAGGGCGGCGGAGAGGTTTTACGCCGAGGGCTTCGGTTTCCTCTTCGATAACACATCGCGTGTTGTCTTTGTGTTTGCATCTTCTCTCCTCTCTATCTTTGCCTTTTTATTATCTGCTATGGATTGTGTTTTGTTTTGGCTTAGATAGTTTTTAACTAATTCCATATTATAGCTTATGTTAAGTTTCCGCACACTTATTGTTTGACATATTGCCTGAATTGGTTAAATTGTTATTTGGGGGTCTAAACGTTCAAGGGTGTTTATACACGTTTTTGAACTTTCAAAATGTCATTTCATGATTGGTGGGCGACAATGGTGAGATAGTTATTTATGCCTTTCTCTTAGGATTTTCTAGTCCTTCCCATCAAAAAGAGTGATACGAGTGCTAAGTACAAGAGATAACTTAATCTTACTCATCACAAAAAAGAGCCACAAAACTCACTTGCTTAATTGTGCATAGAGATGCTCATCTAACTTACAAAAGTTACAAAGTTTAGAAAACATTGTTTCAATGGCCATCCAAAATACATAAGTACCAATGTACACAAAACACACACAGTTTTTGTATTTTCTGATTTTTCAATTTTTTTACATGAAAAACAAAACAAAGTAAAACTGAAAAAGAACTAAACAAAAATATGTTTAACAAAGCAAAGCATAAAAACTAGACTGACTCAAAACAAAAGCAAAACATACAAGTTATGCAAATGCAGAAACAAGAAGAGAAAAAGAGAAAAGTGATAGAATCACTTGGAGCCCTTTTCCTTCCACACCTGGGAGAACCTTTCCTTTGATTAAATCCTTGAATTGACGGTGAGGGGGAAGAATTAAAACCGTTCAAGTTCGAAAGGAACATGAGGGCTATGAGAAGATCTCCAAGAGGAGCAAGTGAGGATTGAAGCTGATTCTGGTTCCCAGATGCTATCATGCTGTTGCTCTGTTGAGTGGCTAGCCACTTAAAGCAATTTGGTTGAGTATGACTGAAAACTCCACAATGATGACAGAGATGCTGCTTCTTTTGTTTAGGCTTTTGAGAGTTAGCGTTCTTAGCCCTAGGGTTCTTAGCTTCCTTCTTATCTTACTTAGGGGGTGCTCCTAAAATAGATTTACCCTTGTCTATGTTCTCACTAGCTAAATCAGTTTTAACATTATTGTTTTCAATTTCAACATTATTAGTAGGAGGAACAAAAACAGTAGTACTAGTTGAAACAATATTAGAGGAAGAGAAACCATACCCTAAACCTGTTCGATTAGAAGCAGATTTTTGAAGACTGAGCATCTCATCAAGCTTTGCACTTGAAGTCCTTTCCAATTGAGCTTTGACTTGAAACAGCTCCACTTCGAGCTTCTTAGTCTTTTCAGCCAAGAAATTGTTCTCAAACCTCAGTGCTCCAATAGTCTTATTAGCCTCATCAAACTTTGTGGAAAGCTCTTCATGATCAAGTTCCACATCACTGACCTTCTTGGTGGTTAGCCTATAAAGTTCTTCATATTTCTTAAAAAGCTTGTATAATTTCTCATAGGCTGTATGAATATCATCTTGATCATCAATCTTTTCAAACTTGGACTTCACCAATTCCTCTTCTTCATCCACATCTTCAACAATCCCATCAGTAGGATTGACAGTGGCAGTGAAGGCATTCAAGATTCTGTCATCCTCATTGTCGAAATCATCTTCAGGTTCGGTGTCGCTCAAAGTAGCAGCAAGTGCCTTGCTCTTCCCAATGCTCTTGAGATATGTAGGACACTCTTATTTCATGTGATCGAAGCCTTGACACCCAAAGCACTTAGGTCCTTCGGGAACAGTGTACTGACTACCATCCTTTGCATCCTTCTTCCCTTTGTCTTGGTTCTTGAACTGAGAAAAACTGGATTGCCTATAGTCCTTGTCAAAGCCCTTTACATTGGCATTCTTCATAAACTTCTTGAACTGCCTGGTGATGTAAGACTTCATCTTAGAATCTTCATCATCTGAAGACTCATCTGTCTCACTGCTCTTGGCCTACAGCGCCATGCTTTTGCCTTTACCCGTCTTGCCAATCCTAGTCAACCCTAGCTCGTAGGCCTGCAGATTACCAACCAGCTCAGTCAAAGGAATCTTTTCAATATCCTTTGATTCTTCTATTGCCGTGATCTTGGCATGGAATCTCTCGAGCAAAGATTTGAGCACCTTTCTCACAATCTTGGGTTCAGGAATGGTTTCCCCAAAATTGAATATAGAGTTCACTATGTCTTTGAGCTTGGCATAGAATTCATCGAACGACTCATCCTCCTCTATCTTAATCTCTTCGAAGCTTGTAGTGAGCCTCTGTAGCTTCGAATCCTTGACAGCCTTTGTTCCTTTATAGGTTGTCTGGAGAATGGTCCAAGCTTCCTTAGCAGTTTCAGTGGAGGATATCTTCTTGAACTCCTCATTGGTGACTGCACTGAATAAGGCATTCAACGCTCTGCTATTGAAGTTTGCTGCCTTGATCTTAGCATCATCCCAATCGGCCTACACTTCCTTCGGCTTGGTCCAGCCTATCTCAACAGCTTGCCACACTTTCTCATCTAAAAACTACAAGAAAGCTCTCATGCATACTTTCCAGTATGCATAGTTAGTGCCATCAAATAAATGAGGTATGATTAAAGACTGTCCTCTGTCCATGACAAACAGTGGTCAATGGATCAACACAACAAAGATTAACCCTAATCAAAGTGTGCCTGCTCTGATACCACTTGATAGGCCAAAAACGTATTGACCCCTTGTGATTAAATTAATTGATTAATTAGCCAAGTTTATTAATTAATCAAATTAACATGCAAAGCACGTGGTAGCACAAACAAGTCGCCAATTAAACTAAGTGCAGCGATAATTCAATTGACACGGTGATTTGTTTACGAATGGGGAAAACCTACACGGCAAAAATCCCACCGAGTGATATTCAGGTCACCACTTCTGAAATTCCACTATTATTACAACAAACGGTTACAAGTAAAGGAATCCCAGTACCTTTTACCAACCTACAGTTGAACCATTTCCCCAATACCTAATTGGACTTGTTCTGTAGTGACAATTTCTCCTTTTGATGCACAACTCCCAAGTACGTGACTAACCAATTACGCAGATCCCAATACGTGACTTCAATCACTAATTAGAGAAGGTTGTTAGCTGCAAAGTTCTTCAGTTCATCCACACAATGAAGATCAAGAATGTAAGGTTGAATTTAATCAACCATCTTGTTGGATTTATTCCGTGCCAAATTTGCTTGTAATTTAGCAATTAGTAACCCTGTGTTTAGGTGGGAATCATGTAAGGGTAGTGTGTGAGAGAGTGTGATGAAATGCTTAAGACTGTGCACTGAAGCAGGGACTCGCGGCTGGATCTTGCGGGTGGCTCGTGGCTTGCAAGCCGTCAGAAAATGCACATGAGTGAAGCATGCAGAGATGCTGAACCGTCATGCCAGCTGTAGCACTACAGGACAAAAAGTCCAGACTAGCTATTCTATTAGCTCGCAGCTTGGACTCGCGACTCAGTCAAGTCACGAGGCCAAGTCGCTAGTCCACTCTCTTATGGAAAAACTGACTCTTCGCATTCCTTTCTCATTCCAGTATAAATACCCCTTATACCCACGAAATATTGAGAGCTTCTAAAGAGAGTTTTGAAAGAGAAACCCTAGAGAAAAACAAGATTGACACATCCCCAATCTTTACATAATGACTCTTCAAATTCCTCAACTCTCACCCTTTCCATTGTTACATTCTTGAGAGGTTCTTTAACCAAATCCTTTTCTCACCTTATCCATATCTGTGAGAAGGCTTTTTGGTGCTTTAGGAAGTAGTTCAGAAGGAGCCAATTCATATTGGTCGATGCTAAGGGTTATAGCGGAATTTGGTAAGCTAAAGAAGAAATAGGTTCGGTGTAATCTCGTTGGAGTAGGAGCTTGGAGGGCTTAGGTACACTAAGCAGATTAGGTTTGGAGGGTCTTCTGCTGTTCATGTATCCCAACTACATTCTTTAGTGGATTATTTACCGCTTGGAGGGCGGCGGAGAGGTTTTACACCGAGTGCTTCGGTTTCCTCTTCGATAACATATCGTTGTGTTGTCCTTGTGTTTGCATCTATCTTTCCTTAATCTTTGCCATTTAATTTCTGCTGTGGATGTGATTTTATTTAGTTTAGATTGTTTATCAATTATGTTATATGCTTATGTTCATATTCTGCACATTAATTGTCTAATAATAAGCTTAAATTGATATTTTGGATATTGGGGGTCTAAACGTTCATAGTGTTTTATACACATATTGAACATTCAAAGAAGATTTTTGGTCACAAAACCTACGGTGCACAAACACAACAACTTCTTCAAAAGAGATGAACTAGGGCAAAACTTTGTCTCCAGTCACAATTTGTTTGAATAGACTTTTTCTCAAAACTTGTGCAACTTGTGAACTCTTTGATGGCCTTTAAAATAATCCTTTTATATGTCTAGGGTTAGGAGAAAAGAAGTCCCAAAGACACATTCACGGATTCCAAGAAAAAAAAATTAGAATTTCTGATTCTTTCTTAAACCTCGACAGATAGAAGGTGTCGAGCAGCTGTCGAGCAAGTATCGAGCACACGGGCTGAACAACTTCTTAAACCTCGACACATGCTAGCGGTCGAGCTTTAATGAACTTGCACTTCTCAGCTTGTTTCTTGAACAGACTTGATAACTTCAACACTTGATCTTGAAACACAGTTTCTTGAAGTATTAAAAACACCTAGATCTACCCAATTACAAATAAAGTGCGTTTTGTCAAAGGATTAGCCAATTACATAAAATAGTAACATATGTTCCTAACAAGTGAATCACATATGTCCTAACAAGTGGGAATCATGTAAGGATAGTATGTGAGAGAGTGTGAAGAAAAGCTTAAGAGTGTACAATCAAGAAAAGCCTCGCAACTAGATCTCGCGACTGGCTCATGACTGGCGAGTCACCAAAGGTGGCACACGTGTGAAGCATGTAGGGGAGCTGAAGGATCGCACCAGCTAGAGCACTACAGGACAAAACTTCCAGACTGGCCAGGCAGTTAGCTCGTGACTTATTCCAGTCGTGAGCTCGAGTCGCTAGAATGCCTTGTTTGATGAAAACTGACTGTTTGCATTCCTCACTCACCCTACTATAAATAATTTTATATCCACGAAATGTGAAGAGCTTCCAAAGAGAATTTTGAGAGAGAAACTCTAAAGAAAAACAAGATTAACTCATACACAATCTTTATATTTTGATTCTCCAAATTCCTCTACTCTCACCCTCTCCATTGATACGTTCTTGAGAGGTACATTAGCCAAATCCCTATCTCACCATACCTATATCTGTGAGGAGGCTTTTTGGTACTTGGGAAGCAATTCGAAAGGGACCAAATTCTTTTTTTTTTTTTATGCAATGGGCTATTGTGGGATCCGGTAAGCTAGAGAAGACAAGGTTCGACATAACTCTGTTGGAGCAAGAAGCTTGGAGGGCTTAGGTGCACTGGGTAGATTAGGCTTGGAGGGTCTTCTGCTATTCATGTATCCCAATTTTATTCTCTAGTGGATTATTGACTGCTTAGAGGGCGGCGGAGAGGTTTTTCGCCAAGGACTTCGATTTCCTCTTCGATAACACATTGTTATATTGTCTTTGTGTTTGCATCTCTCTTCCCTTAATCTTTGCCTTTTAATTACTACTGTGGTTGTGATTAATTTTGGTTTAGATTGTTTTACCAATTCTGTTTTAGCTTATTTTCATATTCCGCACATACATTGTTTGATTATAAGCTTGTGTTGGTAATTTGTAAATTGGGGGTCTAAACATTCATAGGTGTTTTATACATTATTTGAACTTTCAATTGGTATCAAATCAGGTACACTTGTTTAGTTTCATTACCTAAGTGTGATCCTTGACCCCTTGTGTTTATTACCATGGATGGTGCTTTGTGCGCTTTTATGCATGTTTTCGATGTTGCTGATTGTAGCATGCCACATGTTTGTGAAAATTCCCCTATGAGTGTTTATCCTTATGATAGTGATGACATGTTACTTGAATCCTTGGATGTTGTTGATATTCCAAATGACAAACTCTTCAAAAAAAATGCTTAAGGAGTTTCATAAGAATTTGAGCAAGTTATTTTGCGAAAATGATGATTTGATTGCTAAACTCAATGAATCCAACAAATTGGTTGAGAAATATAAGAAATTTGCTGAAAATTCTCTTGACAAGCTGAAGGAGCTTGAGTGTTTGAATGTGGACTTGGATGATAAACTTGTTTTATCTAACAAACTTGTTAATGAGCTAAAATGTGAGAATGAATCTTTGAAAATGTATGCCAAGTGTTTGATTGCTGAACCTATTGCTATAAAGGATGATAATATATGTTGCAATCATGTTGTGGTACCTGATTTTGTGCCTAATGTGTGTTCTGCCTCTAAGGGTAAATTGGTGTACATTCCTCCATACAAAAAAATCAAAAGGTGGAGAGAAAGGCTCTTAAGTCAAAGCCTCCAGTTAGGTCTCAACCTAAGACTTTGGATAAATCTAAGTTTGTTCCAACTTGCCACCATTGTGGTGTGATTGGTCATATAAGACCTCAATGTCATAAGTTGAAAAGGGAATGAAACCATGTTGTTAGATCCCTTCCCAAAAAGCCTAGTGAACCTAAACACATGTGTGTCACCATTGTGGTGCTTCTGGTCATCTAAGACTTCAATGCTCTAAGTTTCATGATCTTAAAATAATCAAAAGAAAAGAGAAACTTGAGCTTCATGGAAGTTGTACTAAAAAGGGTAAACCAGATTTGAGTGAAAATAGCATGTTGTTAAAGAAAGTGTTTAATGCTCTTAACTCCTTGTCTATGTGCATCTCCGGTTCTCATTCTTCCAACCTTCATCTCACTTTTCATAAGACACTCATTCCAAACAATCGTTCCGTTTGGATGAGGAAGGGTTCCTATGGTTGAGCTTTTGCTCTTTTGGTCCATAATCTAATTATTTCGATCATTGTAGGACCCTTCATGCATTGAATGTCATATCTTCATGCATTTTGTGCATCTTGCATTCCTTTTTATGCATTGTTTCTATTTTGATCTTACTTTTATGTTTTAGTTTTGTGTGAGTAAAAATCCAAAACCACATAAAAAGTGAAAAATTCAAAAAGTTTGATCGTATATGTTTGAGCACATATCACATGTGAGTTTTGCCTTGTACCTCCGTACAAATGGCTTTGTGCATGTACGAGCTTAGCTTGTTCTTTATGCACTTATATCTTTGTAGGAAAAATCTTGACATCTATGTGTGATTGTTGTAAATCGATCTTTAAGCTTGTCATGAATGATTAGTCAATTGTCATGTTGGTTTTGATACATGCGTAGACTTGTATCTATATATCTTCCCACTCTTTTATATTTTTTGCTTAAAGAGCTCAACCAATGTAAATCTCAAAATGAAAAGAGATAATGAGCTGCAAAAGTCATCACACATACTAGTATTTGACTAGGAAAAAGGGAAAGAGACTTATATGAAAATGTATGATGTCCAAAAAGCCAAAGGCTTGTTCATCAAATTGAAATATCAAAACTTTCAGGCATCAATCTCAAAAAGAGATGTAAAGATAAAAAATGATCAAATGTTATGAATTGTAAAGAAGCCAAATGAAAAGTTTCAAAGATATGTAATCATTTTCTTGTGGGAGGTCATATATATTCATTTCTATAATTGAGATAGACCACTTGACATAGTACTAGTTGTGTATAACTTGATTGAATTGATCATTAAAGCTTCACTCTAGACTAAGGACTTGTTCCACATTTGATACACACACACAACACACATGCCTAATGTTTAATGAATGTCTTATTCATTTGTTCGATTGTACTTGTTTAAATGTGATGTGTGTGTGCTCAACTATATATGGATCAATCCAAAAAGTTTTTTGATCATTTTATATGTATTTGGAAGTGATTTTTATCACTCTTTGTGTTCATATTTATTGCTTACTTTGTTTTTCATTGTTTAAGCATGTTTTGTGTTGAAAAACAGGTGTCAGAATTTTTGGCTACTCATTTTGGCTACTCTTGCGAGTAGCAAGTTTTGGCTACATGTTTTGGTGACTTGCCCAGTCGTGAGTCTACATAGAATGGTTTCGCGACTCACTAGCGACTCATCGCGCAACTCGCCAGTCATAAAACGCCCAGAAACAACTTTTTAAAGGGCTTTTTGAGGGAAACCTGTTTTAAACCTCTCCCATCATCTCTTAAACCCCTCTTTCAATTTTTTTACATCAAAACCTAATCAATTTGAATGGTTTTTCATTCCATTAGCATCTCTAAGGTAATTCTAAACTCTTTTCTTTGATTTTGATTCTTAGATTATGTTTTGGACAGTCTTTGTGCTCTTGGTTGAGATTTTCATCATAGGGGTTGGGGAGACTTAATTTTTGTCAAATTTTTGTATGTGATTGGTTTCTTTTGATGTTTTTCTTTGGATGTTGGCCCCTTTTGACAAAAATAATATGTATTAAGGGTGAATTTCATAATGTTCATGCATTGTTTTACATTGTTATTCATAGTGTGCACATTAAGTGTTTGATAAAATGCCTCTTAGGCATTTTCTCACTTGTTTGGACTCCAATGAGTACCAAACTTTGGGGTTTCTCATTTTTTCTCGTTAGGAATATTTTTGGTTCATTGGTTGTGTATTTAACACACCTTGCCCCACATGTGCATTTTCAATGCTTTGGTCATGCATTGCACATAGCCACCTCTTGCACACACCTTTGCTACCCCTGTTATGCAACGATCTATACCTTGTTTCTTCATCCTAGTATGTCATGTTTACCTTATACTTTATAGCATTTTGTTTTGTCTTAGGTTTGAGTTTCATTTTCTCATTCATCTCGCACCCCTCATGGATCATTATCATTGGCCGTACCTTCATCTTTTGCTCTCATTTCTCCTTGACCCTTTGTCTATTCATGACAAAAAGGGGGAGAGTATATTCTCGAGAGTATACCAGAGAGTTTTTTCATTTCTATATGACTCTTGAGCACATTCTTAGGGGGAGAAATTCTATTTCTCATGCACACTTGTAGGAGGAGAGATATTCCATAGGGGAGATGCATATACCAATGGGGAGAAGACATTGAGTTAATAAGAAAACTTTGTTTTGTTTGTTTTTCTTTATGGTTGTTTTCTTGTTTGCTTTATGGTGTTTTGAGTTATGTTTAGTAATTATGCTTTGTTGTTCTCATTGCATCGTGTTTATGTGATGGACAGGCATACATCCTTATGCTATTGTGCTTCATTGAATGCATGTTCGGATGATCATTTGCTTTACTATGTGATCATTGTAGTAATTTCTATATGACTGTTTTGATATATGATCAAGTTGCTCATATACTTCACATCATGTTTACTTGATCACGATTTACTTGTTACATTATACTTGTTCTTTTATTACTTGCTTTACCTTGAGGGTCTAATGTGTTTTGTGCAAGTGTTTCAGGTTACAGGTATATATGTTCCAAGTTCATCACAGCTCCTATGATTTATAATAGGGGGAGTGATATGTGTTAGAAAAGTGCATGTGCGCAGCGGAAAATTAACGGATCTACTTCATTCGAAATTGATAACATGTGCTATGAAATTTCAGAATACAAGAACAAGAGAATGTACCTTGGTGTGTTGAATTTCAAAAAAAAGATTGTAAACTCTTGGGAATACTTCTAATCTTCACTCTAATTCCACTAACGCCCAAGATGTGTGGTCTCTCAGTCAGTAATGTGAATTTGTTCAAGAGAGAATTTAAGAGTGTCCAACACTCACATACACCATTTCATACAAGTTGTACTTCTTAAAAAAGCTGTATGTTTCTCTCTTAATAACTGATTATCTAATTGGGCTAGCCTTTTGGGCCTTTCCAATTGGGCTCTAGTATGTGGCTTGGAATGGGACCAAAAGGGACTAATAAGACACTAGCTCCAATGGGCCTTGGACTTTTCTGTCAACTCTTAACAAGTCCAAAGTTACCATTAACTATATTTAATACCACTATATAAATATAGTTGCACTCTAGGCCTTATCTATAAATTATATCTCAAGACTTTATTGTATATGCCACCCCTTCATAAAATATTCGTAGTAATACAAAGTCATAAATGTAGACTGTCACTTTGTAAATTATTACATCTTAATTCTTGAGTACCCGGTTTAATCCTTCTAAGTTATTCATCATATATTTATGAAAATCAATTTCATAAATATATACTTTAGTAATTTCTTACCGAAGTGGTTAGGCCTAACTCTCTAAATAACAAATCCATTAAACTTATCTCAAGGGAATATTTTGTATCTCCATTAAGAGACTATGAATTCCATCTTGAGAATACATGTTCCATCAACACTAAATGTGGCTGCTCAACATACTAAGGTTTTGACCGTTACTTTAGATCTCATTCTTGATATATCAAAGCAACCTACACCTTATGATCAGGTCCATTATTCTTTCAGGATTAAGAGTTCATGTTAATATAAGTCGTGAGATTTATTATTCAATTGACAGTCGTCAGGAGAATAATAAATCTCACAACAGTTCAATTCAATATGTCTTAACTCTTAAAACATATCAACTAGAAGTCTCCATTTCCATGATCAAGACAAATCATCTTAGTTGATATGTTATAGTCTTTGCAGATAAAACGCCCAATTTCATCACCGACTATGAACTAATTCTGAGTTTACAAAGAACTTGTGATTTATATCTTTTGTGACTAAGTCACATAAATCACATACTATGCATCTCATGGACTATATGATAATGTCTGAATATTCATGTTGTCATTATTTCAGATAATAATAAAACAGATATATTAATCATAATATTAAGTCATACAGAATGTCATACTTAATATCATACATAGCATCATACAATAGGATTTAAGGGCACTAATCCTAACAATCTCCCACTTGCCTTAAAGACTATTGTGCACTAATCTAACTCCCATTCCCTTTAAATGTGACTCAAAGGTCCTTTGAGGCAAGGTTTCGGTAAAGGGATCTGCTAGATTATTTGCACTTTCAATCTTTGCTACCACCACATCTCCACGAGCAATAATATCTCTAATGATGTGGTACTTCCTCTCAATGTGCTTTCCTTTCTTGTGATTCCTTGGATCTTTAGATTGTGCAACTGCTCCATTATTGTCACAAAACAATGTGATTGGAACTTGCTCTATTCTTATTACACCAAGGTCAGAATGGAATTTCTTGAGCCAGACAGCTTCTTTTGCTGCTTCACAAGCAACAACATATTCTGCCTTCATGGTGGAGTCTGCAATATAAGATTGCTTAATACTCCTGAAAGTTCAAATAGTGTATAAAACACTACGAACGTTTAGACCCCCAATGGCAAAATTAACAATTCAAGCTTTATGACAAACAATAAGTGTACGGAAAATGAACACAAGCTATAAAACAAAATTGGTAAACAATCTAAGCCAATTAAAATCACATCCATAGCAGAAAATAAAAGGTAAAGATTAAGGGAAGAGAGATACAAACACAAGGACAACACACGATGTGTTATCAAAGAGGAAACCGAAGCCCTCGGCGTAAAACCTTTCCGCCGCCCTCCAAGCGGTAAGTAATCCACTAGAAAATGTAGTTGGGATACATGAATAGCAATAGACCCTCCAAGCCTAATCTACCCAGTGTACCTAAGCCCTCTAAGCTTCTTGCTCCAACGAGGTTGCGCTGAACCTATTTCTTTTCTACCTTCCTGGATTCCACTACTTGACCATAGCATCAACCAATGTGAAATTATTTCCTTCCTAACTGCTTCCCAAAGCACCAAACAGCCCTCTCATAGTAATGGATATGGTGAGAAAAGGTTTTGGTAAAAAGCCTCTCAAGGATTTAACAATAGAGAAGAAGAGAGTAGAGGAATATGAAGAGTCTCTTATGTGAAGATTGTGGATGAATCAATCTTGTTTTTCTCTAGGGTTTTTCTCTCAAAATTCTCTCTGGAAGCTCTCTTTCTTTCGTGGGTATAAAGGGAATTTATACTAGGGTGAGAATGGAATGTGAAGAATCAGGTTTTTCAAAACAGGGCTGGCTTGTGGCTTGGCCTCGCGGCTTGACTGAGTCACGAGTTCCAGCCGCGACGTAACTGAACGGCCAGTTGTCCTATTTTGTCCTGTAGTGCTCCAGCTAGCATGACGCTTCAACTTCTGGCATGCCTGGCACGTGTGCAGCTTTTGGCGGCTTGCAGCCGCAAGTCACCCGCGAGATCCAATCGCGAGTTCCTGTTTTTCTTGCACACTCTTGAACATTTCTTCACACTATCTCACTCACTACCCTTACAAGAATCCCACCTAAATACAGGGTTACTAATTACTGAAATACAAGAAAATTTGGCACGAAATAAAACCAACAAGATGGTTGATTAAATTCAACCTTACAATCTCCCCCTTTGGCTATTCCGTGACAAACCCTAAAACAGACTCTAGACTTAACATGTGAGTTGGGAACAATTGAACATAAATCACTCACACCTAACTCTAGAAACTGTGAAGCGCTTGAATCATATGAACATGAATCTCCTAAAACACAACAATACACTATGATCATTGTATGCAGAAAAGCATGAAATGCATATGAAGCAGGCATGATGTGATCAAGCAAAGATGGAGTTAAGAAATAAACCATGGCTTGATCAAACAAGCAATCACTGCAAGGTAATGACCACAATGCTCATTCACACTTGGAATGAACACTTGGACATACAAGCTAATAAGATCAATGCAAATCACTTGCATGCCCAACACTTAACCAATGCATAATACACTAAGTATATGCATCTAGGAACAATCCTACAAGGGCATAAGAGTGACAGTACTTAAAAGGAAAATGCATGACATTTAGTTAGAAGTACTGATTAATCAAAGCATAAAGGCTGCGTAAAGCATGGTACAAACCATAAAGCCTACAAAATATGAAAAAAAAACCCTAAAAGCTTACAAAGCAACATGGGTACAAACAACATTATATACTGAAAAACATCATCAATATATAAAAAGTACCAAAGTTTCAAAACCATCCATGAGTTATGAGTTTAAACCAAACATTAACCATAACCACAGCGTATCAAACCCATAATAACAACAATTATCCAAAACATAATACTGTAACCATAAACAGAAACAAAGTAAACAAGATAAACACTGTTTTTGACTGCTTCCCTTCAAATTAGTACTTCCCCTCAAGAGCTGCTTCTCAAAAACTTCTCCCCCTTTTTGACCGAAATGGCCAAAGGGTCACTACTCATGATGTGTGGTGATGCTGTCAAATTTTGCTGAGAACATCAAGCTGGTCTTGCATGGCTGCTATCGTCTCAGACTGCTCAGTCTGGACCTCTCTAAGTCCATCAAGTCTTTCCAAAATGACCTGAAATGCATCTGGAGGTATATCTGAAGAAGTTAATGCTCTAGTCCTCTTGCCTCTCTTTCTGGGTGTTGAAGTATATGTCTGACCTGCTGCCTCTGCCTCAGTCTCCATTGGGACACCCTCTCCTTCATCACCTTCATCTTCTTCACCTGAAAGATGAACACTTATCCTCTTGAAGGTTTGCTTGTTAATTGCTGAAGGTGTAGACATGGGACTGATGTCTCAAGGGATTGCAACATCCTTCTTTCTGAAAATCCTCTTGAGTAGGCTAGGGAAGATCAGCTTAGGCCTAGAAGTGGTTCTTGTCTCATCCACAATAGTATCAAACATGTGGGAGCTGATATCAATGAATGTCTTTTCCTTGAGCTCCATCAGAAAAATTGCTTTGGCATTGTTAATTGTAGTCAACTTCTTTATAGGATACAGGTTAAACATCATGATAATAGTGAGACACCTCATGTCCACTGGAAAGGCTGTTGTATTTAGGCATTTCCCCTCTCTCCCTCTCTCTGTCCACCAATCCTCTACTGTACAGTTTCTATAGAAAGCATCCTATCCTTATAGTTGATGAAATCATGATCTTCTAACCCCTCAAGACCTAGCACATCATCAATGTCATGTGCATCTAAGGTGAATTTTGTTCCTCTAACCCAGCAGCTCAACTCATCTTCCCTTATCATAGCATTGGAGTAAAACTCCCTAATCAAGGGTTCACACACAGCTGGTAAATCATGTAACAGCTTTTCCCATCCTCTCCCCTCAAAACAATTTGGGATAAAAGTGTCTCTCAAATCCTCCAAATCCACATACCTTTCTTGTATGATGCCTGCCCTTAAGACCTAAACAGATTATGGTCCATTTTCATTCTCCTATCTGCTTTCTTGGCAAGTGTTTTCTTCTTTGGGGATGAAGGAGCCATCTGTAGACAAGTAGAAAAGGCCACAACAACAAAGCACAGTACATGTATACAAAAAAATCAGTACTCTGTTAGTGTCATAAAGAAATAAGCGTAGAGTAACAAGACCAAAGATGGTTTAAAGTCAAGTATAGAGGAAATGGCTCAAAAACATGAACCAACAACTCAAATGAGTGTACCCATTAGTAGAAACTCAAGAACAGACAACATTTTGCAGAAAAGTTCTAATGTTGCATAGTATATCATCACCCAAAGGGCAAACATATGTCAATGAGACATATCTTGTTATGTATGAAATGACTCGAAATACTCAAGACAGAAGCACACACAAGATATGGCAACATAAAAACACAGTATTATAAGACAAACAATCCAATGCCTCAGACATTCTTAAACACCCAAACTCATATACGGAGTAAATCACAGAAAACTCCAAACCCATATACCTAATGAGTATGTAAACCAACAAACGGCAAAGCACAGAACAAAGATTAACACAATGAGACTAAATTATGATAGCAAATGAAATTAGCAACAAAAGCAACCAACCCTAAACAACCAAACCCAGCAATCTAAGTAAAAACATGTTCGAACACAGTATATCTCAAATCACAGTGACAACTCATAAAGCAAGAAAATAATACTCAAAATATGAAATATGAAGTGAGGAAGAGAAGACACACACCTTTATCTTGAAGATTTAAGAAGAAATGAAACAAAAATGGAGTTTGTAGAGAGTGACACGGAGTGTTTGGGTTAGTTTCAGTTGAGAAAGAAAGTGAATAGTCATAAAAAGTTCAAGGGAAAACTTAAAAAGGTTTTAAAAACTGCCCTTACTGTGCAAAACACGCGTTCTTAGATCTTTGACTGAAGACTTTAGACCCAAGGTGACTGCCATTACTGAAAGCAAGGATGTGGACTCCATACCTGTTGATGAGCTTGTAGGATCTCTTCAATCCTATGAGTTGGATCTACCCAAAACTACCAAATCCAAATCAATGGCTCTTAAGTTAGTTGATGATGTTGAAAGTGGTGGATTTGATGATGAGCTCTCTGCTACAGAGATTGCCTATCTTGCCAAGAATTTTAGAAATTTTCTCAGGAATAACAATAGAAAGGCAAGAGGCATAAACACTGCTGAACCTAGAAATTTTAGGAAGCATGATCCCACTAAGGTTAATAACAATGATAAACCTAGAGAAAGAGTAGGTCAAACTTCCAATAATTCTTTGGACTCTCAATGTTTTGGATGTCAAGGGTATGGACACTTGAAATCTGAATGTCCAACCTATTTGAAGTCTATGGGTAAGGCTATGGCTGTAACCCTTAGTGATGGTGAAGTTTCTGATCATGATTCTGATTGTGATGAGGATGGAAACTTCATTGCTTTCACTGCTACTGCTGTAGTTGATGAGAGCATATCTGTTGAAGAGAACCCTTCTGATGGGGAACTCTTTGAAGATGCAGATCTTCAAGAGGCCTATAACAAACTTTGCAAAGTTGCTGCAAAGGATGCTATGAATGTTGAACTTGGCCTAAAGAAAATTGAATCTCTTGAGCTTGAAAAGAAAAATTTGCTTGTTAAATTGGTTGATGCTAATGATCTTTTGAACAATGTGAAAACTGAAAACATGCTTTTTCTTGATAAAGTTAAATATTTAGAACTTGATTTATCTGTTGCTAGATCTGCTAGTTCTAAACTTGATCAAATGCTGAGTGTTCAAAAGTCATCTTCTGACAAAACTGGTTTAGGTTATGTTGATAGCATCTGTGTGTCCGCTCCCCATTCCACTAAGTTTGTTCCTTCATCTTCTTCTTCTGAACCTTCTGCGAGTGAGATAGTGAGTGAAACTGTCAAACCCCCTATGAGTGAGGTTGCTAAACCCTTAGAAGGTTCATCATCTAGGAAGATTAGGGTTGATTTGAAAGAATCTAAGCCTAAGAAGCCTACCCTATCTAAGGACAAGACACATGATAAACCTGCATGGGTTTGTCACTTTTGTGGAAAGACTGGACACATACGTCCAAATTGCTACAAGCTGCAAGCTGCAAAGAGAGCAAACAAACCAAAAGTACCTATGCCTCAAGCACTTGATCCTATGGTACTTATTGGTGATTTGGTAAAGGCTTTAAACCTTTATTCCAATCCTGGAGTTAGTAATCATTCTCAAGTGAATAAGAACTCCAATGCTCGTGGTGCATCTAAAAAGTTTTGGATGCAAAAGACTCGACCTAATTGAGTCTTTCTGACATGGTCCTTGTGCTTCATTGCTCTACCCTTTGTGACCATTGTTCTTTGTTTTTTTTGTTGTCTCTAGGATTTGCATAGCATAACATTCATGCATTTCATTCTAGGTGTTTTTATTTTTATTAAAAAAAAAAAAAAAAAAAAAAAGGGGAAAAGGAAGCACATTTTGTTTTTGCACTATTCTTCTTGGTTTTTGAGAACAAGGTTGGTCAATTTATTTTCACATAACATGTCTTTTGTACCTTGTTTAGCTTTGATGAGCTTATTTATTGCACTCTACTAGTTGAAGATTTGTAGTGCATGTTGTGTGGGAAAGATGTGTATGGTTTTTGATTACTATGTCTTAATCTTGAAGTCACTTTTTTTTAAATGTTGGACTTGAACTTATAGAGAAAGGCATAAATAACCATCTCACCACTGTTCACTAGCCAATCATGAACACCTTAGTGCATATCATAAGATTTTGTGCTCGAGAAAGTGTAGCACATGCACAAAAAGAACATAAGGTGAAGCCTCGGTAAAAGTGCTTAATTCTTAAAATCTAATTGGTGTGTACTATTAGGCTTGATGCCAAACTCACATAAACTTAAAATTGGAATGTATATTATGAGGCATAAATACAAGAAACTTACATGATTGCAAGCTTATGATCTAGGAGATGTGGGAGTTATATGATGTAACTCTTTAGGTGATAGTCTCTTTTAAATTCTTTGTGATGAATTTTGTAGACTTTGTGATTGATTGCTATTCACATATCACCTCACATGTATCTCATGTCTTTGCTAGTCGCACACACTACACGAGTTACTCATTGCTAAACATTATACATGTTATTGTGTGTGTTTATGGTCTGACCAACCAAGTTTTTTTTTTGCAATCACTTTGAATTATGTGCAAACTAAATTTGTTGCTTGAAAATTTGTGGAGAATGCAAAATTTTGTTTTTGGGAATATTGGGCTTAAAATTCTTGCTTGGAAAATCATATCATCTCATACTCATGCATTTTTGGTCTTAAATTTTAATGCTTTGAGTCAAATCAACTTGTTTGTCAAAAATTGTGTTTTTTCCTGAAAAATATGGTGAGCCTCTGCCTGATTCGATCGGTCCATTCTATTTTTCGACCGATCGAAATTTTTAAAATTTTAATTTTTTTGAGAGAGGGAGCCTCTGTCTGTTTCGACCGGTCGAGACTGATTTTCGACCGATCGAAACTCGTGTATCTGGTTTTTTAAAAGGCAGAATTGGACTTTTTCAAAATCACTATTCAAACTTTTTCAAGCTTCTCTCTCTCTCCGTGTTGGCTCTTGGCTCCACCATCAATTTTTGTCGTTTTCCTTCAAGATTTTTGCAAGGTTTTTGTCCTTAGAAGCCGGTAAGACCCTTTTGCCCTTCTTTTTCAAGTTTATTTCTTGTTTTCATGCATTTTTCATGCATTCTCATGGCTATTTTCGGCATCTTCAAAATTATTGGGGTTTTTGATGATTGAAGCCAATTCTTGTGTAATTGATCAATGGGTTTTTGTGCCATGATGTTATGTTGATGTTCCCTATAATTTAATTTGATCAATTTTGTGGTTTTTGAAAAATTGGAAATTCTAGGGTTTGGAATTTGATCCGAATTGGGGATTTTGTCAAATTGGCTTAAATTGATGAAATTGGCTTCTCCAATTGATGTAATTGATCATTATTTTTGTTATTACATCATGTGTAATGATCAATTCGTCAATTTTTAAAAAATTGATCAAGTGGTTTCTATATTTTGGGGTTTTTGTGTTAAAAACCTTTATGTGCAAGCCAATTTTGTAATTTGAATCCTTTTGACTCAATTCACTGCATTAGCATATGCATCATGACATTTAAATTTGTTCATGCTTCATATAGATTTCGTTTCTATTTTTTTGTGCTAACTTGCAGTCTGCCCTTGGTTTTTTTGGTTTTGTGGTTTTTGTTCTTTCGCTCTGTGTTTTGATCCTTATCTTAGCACTATGCCTAGGAAAACTAGAGCTCATAGGACCACTTCCACTTCCTCTGAGTCTCCACCTAGAGTAGAGTTGTTTAAGAATGACAAGTGTAGAGAAGCCTATGACACCTTGAACTGTAGGCGTAAGATCTGGTCTGAGCGAGCTGTTGTGTTAGATGCGCTTGATCCGGCCATTAGGGCTAATTTTGAGTCTAGGGGTTGGTTGTCTCTCGTACAGATAGATCATCCACCTCCGACCACCCTGATTAGAGAGTTCTACTCGAACGTCTCTTGCCACATCTATGATTCCAACACCCTTGTTAGGAGTTGGATACGAGGTGTAAAGTTCACCATTACCCCTCGGGTGGTGGCTGAGGCTCTTGGGGTGCCGGTTGTTCAGGATGCTGACTATCCCTATGATGAGTCACCCTCTTTAGATGTAGTCATGTCTTACATCACTGGGTCATCTATCCAGTGGGGTTCTGATCCTCAGATCACGTCCGCTGAGCTTACCGAGACTGCCTATCTCTTCTTTAGGATTGCGTGTCATTCCTTGTGGCCTATCTCTCACTTCCACACCATCCCTTTAGAGTGATGTGTGTTTTTGTACGCCTTTGCTTCTGGAGAATCTATCAGTTTTCCTCACTTGTTCCTTCGTTCTTTGAACGAGGTTCATAGGAGTTCTGTCGTAGGGCATGCGCTGATTCATCCTATTTTCATTCATAGGATTCTGCTCTATTTGGGTCTAGATGGTTTTCCATCAGGTGAGCCTGTTCATGTGATAGCTCCTATAGGTGCCACCTTTCTCCATCAGAGGGTTGCTCAGTTGAGGGTCCCTCCTTCTCGTCCTAGAGGTGTGTCATCTAGTAGTGTTCCCCCTCCTCCCTCTTCTACAGGTACAGCTGCTGCTGAGCCTTCAGGTGCTGCTGCTGATGCTGATGCTGCTGTTCCTCCACTGACTGCTACGGATGATTCAGACATTCGTCGCACGTTGGATCATGTCTTGACCGTTCAGGCGGCTCAAGGATAGATTTTGGTGGACGTGCTTGATAAGATCCGTGCCTTGCGTGCGGAGTTGGCGCAGTTTAGACCACCTCCCTTTTGATGATGGATATCTTGTGTGCCCTTTGGCATTCCATCACAAAAAAAAGGAGTACTTATAGAGTTTTTGCTTTCAAGGGGAGACTTTTTGATTTTGGTTGGAGCTTGTAGAGTTTTAGATTGTATCTAGGTGCTTCACTGTGTACTTAACATTTTTAGCTCTTACCTTGTTTTTGATGGGATATTCATGTTAGGGGGAGTTTTATGTTTTTGTTGATACTTTATTTGTTTCTTGTTTCAAACTGCTTATTGATTTATATTTATGAGTTATTCATTGATATATGTCTTTATTTGTGTGTTGTTTGAAATCAAGAAGTTATTTTGTTTACTTGTATTTTTTTCCACACATGTGGTTATGCATTTTGTTTAGTGTTTCAGGAAATATACAGGTTGATTCAATTGAGCTGCTGTCTACACTTGCAACTGATGGATAGTAGTTAGGATTGAATTTGGTTTATGAGCATTATTTTGTAAAGGGCTTTTCATTTTGTAAACTTTGAGCTTCTAAGTTGTGTTTTGTCACGGATTGCCAAAGGGGGAGTTTGTTAGGTTCTAAAGTTTAGGACTTTATGTATTTAGAACTCTAATTTGTATTGTTGGCAAACCATGATCAAAACAATGTATTTAGAAGTATTTAAAGCTAGCTCAAAGTTGTAAGTCAATGTAAAGTTGGAATCGAGTGTAAAGCAGAAAGCACTGTGGCTTTCAGCGTGGCTCGATCGATCGAAGCTTAGGCTCGACCGATCGAACGTCGGGCAGATTGCTTTTCTGCAGAATTTTCCAACTCAGCCCTAGTTGTTTTAAAACGTTTTTAGGGTTTCTTATTTGTCTTAAGTATAAAAGGCAAACCCTAGCCACGTTGCTTTCCTTTACACAAACTTAGGGTTTTCAAGGAGGAGATATTCTCTACACCTTGATGATCAAAATAGTTGCTGCCATTAAAACTTAAAGAATACACAAGCGGGGGTGCTTGTAGCTGGTGGGAATCCAAAGAAAGAAGGAGTCCGTGGATTCGGAGCTTGCACGTGGTCGTGTCAGTAAGTTCTACTGATTGGTAGCATTAGGAAGTCGAGCGGGGGTGCTTGTAAGTCCTTTTGTATGAACTTCGATTCTTTCTGATAGTGGATTCAAGTTTACCTTGAGGATAGCTAGGTCAAATCCTTCCCAGGTTTTTACCGGTTTGGTTTCCTGGGTGATCATATCGTGTGTTATTTATTTTCCGCTGCTTTGCATGATTTGATCTTTATTATTGTGATAACCTAGACTTGTTTAATTGGACTAAGTAACAACTTGGCTAATTACCTAGGTTTAATCAATTGTTTAAGGGGTCTAAAAACTGTCAAAACCTTCGTGAGAAACTTTCCAAGCAGCTGGTGAATGCACCAATCATCTTCATCACGTCCATTATTCCAAGATCACCATTTCGATCTCTTGATGGTTCACCAGCCCAATTTCTCCTGTCATATCTAGGTCCTCGTGACCTTGGAGCAATTGCACTATTCATTGCTCTCAGCTTTTGACAATTTGGTCGGGTATGCCCTTGAAGTCCGTAGTGATGACACACATAGTTCGATCTAGGACCTTTTTATGGTCATGGATGAGACTTGGCTCGGGATTCAAACCTGCCCACAGATTGATTACGGGGGTTGTTCAACATCTGTTAGTCCTCCACATTCCTCTTCTCCTCCATCTTGGGCTTCTCAGCAGTAGGGCCAACCTCAAATGGCTCTTTGGCCTTTATAAACTTCACTTCTATGGTGATATTGCCCGATGAGCTACTCTCTCCGGTATATCCCAACCCGGATTTGTCTGAAAAATGTTTTTGAGATGAAATAACATCATCTAGCTTCTTGGTGGAGACCCTCTCTATCTTGATATTTGCTTACACAACCTCTTGCTCAAGAAATCTCACTTTTGTGTAGGCTTTTGACAGCTCACCATTCAGTGTCTCTATCTCAC